>JAHZMV010004003.1:0-70655 GCA_027743765.1 Coecobrya sp. COE2 | reverse complement strand
ATCGCTCACCATCAAGAATGGACTTTGAACCTCGTAACTGGATAAAACCCACTATCATGTTCTTCTTGCTTCTGCATCCATTCCTTGCCTGAGACAGTAAAGCTTGTTCCGCCAGTTCCATTAAAAACTTGCCTAGTCGCCTTTTTCCACATTTCTGATCTGCTCTCCTCATTTCATTTCTCATCATCGTCCTCATTTCAATTTCACAAGAACATGAACACGGAGAGAGAGAGAGAACAAGATGGGGAGAAAAAGGGTAGGCTGGTAGATATATTTTCTGAGAAATCCCATATACGGGCATCATCACCGCCAATGCAATGCACGTAGTTTAAATGCATAAATAGTACAAAAAAAAGTTAACGAAAAACGTGTTCTTCTCTCTCGTCGCCCGCTTTCCGCTTCCTCCGAAAAAACCGGCTGTGCTAGTAGTATTGCTCATGTTGTTGGTCTTGCTAAACCCTTTTCTTCCCATCTCTCTGAATTACACGCTGTATTCGTTATCATACCGTCATCGTTCTTTGTTACAGGGTCGTTGCGTTATAGTTCTATTTCGCAAGCCAAGCTTCAATTTCCAGAACAGCCCCAATGACTACTTCTCCCTGTCATGTGTCCTTAATCGTTCCGTGGTATTTGCATAACCAAACAAGTCTTCCTGATAATCATGCAGAAAGGCCCGATTCTTATATCCTATCCTATTTTTTTATTTTTCAAATATTAATTTATTATTTGCCAACATCTCATCAAAAAAATTTCCCAGGAATAGACAACCGATGATTCCTACAGAGTAACGGTTAATCCATTCCAACATTTTTTGCAACCCGGGTAACCATACAAATAAACCAATAATAATAATATATAGTTGCAATGCTGCTTTTTTCTGTTCCCACAGTAAAATCTCAATTTCTTTGAAGGTCCATACATGTTTATGTCTGGCAGCTAAAGAACACAAGCTTAAATGCTGAGTGATATCACTCCACCAGAGTATTTTCCAGGAAGCGAAAAAATATATCAGCTCCTTTTTTTCTTTCTCTCATTTTACCTACCATCTTCTCTGAAGTTCATATCTATCCATGTGTATAGTGTACCAACTCAAATATCTGGACGCTATACTAACTGTGCAGACTTTTTTTTGCGTAGAAGAAAAAAAAGAGTAATATTACAGGGAACAGAATAGCCTGTAGTAATAATTTCTTATCAAAAATCATCATATTATTTTAATAAAATACTACACAAGATTTGGCTTTTCTTGAAGCTTTCTTCGTCTCCAGCTTTTATTGCAAACGGTTTTCATTGTACCTTACATGACGATATTATACCTTTTTGAAGAGGTACAACTTTTTTTGTACACTCTATTTTTATGAGTATATCTCACGTAGGTATTTCGACTTGAACGACGTCTCAAGTTTGAAGCTTTTCATGAAACACGGCAGCAGTTTTTGTGTTGGAAATTCTTTTCCCTTCTTCGTCGTCGTCTCAACCTTGTTGGACGAAACATGGTAAAAAAAGATACATATAGGTGCACATGCACACATGTGGGAATTGTGATTGTTAAGAAAAGAATAGACCTGGCTAGAAGATATGGAGGAGGAGGAAAAAGAGAGGAAGCCATGGTAAAAAGAAGCATGGTTCATATCCATGTACATGTCTACTTATTATTATTATCATAAATATTAAGTAGCTTTATTTTGTAGGTAGGTGGCATACACCTTTTTTTCCCTTGGCATATGCCTACCAAAATGTACGTATTTATTAAGAAGCGCCTCCACAGTAACAAGTTATGAATTAGATATTTATGAGTGCATGTGTTATTACTACCTTGCCTTCTTCTTCTTCCCCAAAAAATATTGTTTGGTCAGCAGGAGAAAAAAAATGGAGTGTTTTACACATGAGATATTATCCAGTTCTCCGGCAGCAGCAGCAAAACTCAAAGAGCATTTGAAAGGAAGAAAAAAAACACGAAAACAAACTAACTAGCAAATAAGCTTATTATGATAAAGCGGAAAACAAGTCTTAAGAAGTATCATCACATGGAACGTACATAGAATATTACACAGACAGAGAAGAGGTATCTGTTTTGTGTAATAAGTAGTGGTATTGCATGACATAAAGAAAGAAGAGAGAAGAAGAAGTTCCTTCTCCTCACCATGATCATCCTTTTTGCCGTGAACAAGTTTCGTCAAAATAAGTATTTATCCAGAGAGGCGAAGTGAGGGAGACGCTTACAATATTGGATTCATGATATTATGCCGGTGTATATTATATATATTTTTTTACTAATCTAGATAATATATTATATGACTACCTGTCTGCTGACATGATATTATAGTACATTAAGTACATGTATTATTAGTATTTTCCATGAAAAATGCCAAACTCTCTCTCTCTCTCTAGCCATTCCCAAAGAGTACTGTTTTTCATGTGGAGAAGTGAAGTTTTAGTAGAGCAGCTTTGCTTACCCCCTATTTTTTTATCAGGATTTTCCTTTGTTGTTCATGTTGTTGTTGTGGTGGTGACGGTGCATTGCATATGGCCATGGGTAGTATTTTTTTGGAAGAGTTTTTTCTTTTGTCGAACGAAACTGCATGCACACACTCTCGTTCGGTCGATTGTCGGAGGAAACTATATCCACACCACCATTCTATCTCTCTCTGCCTTTTCCCCTTTTCTTAGAAAAATGGGGTTTTAGCATTTCAGTTTTGTTTTATGGAACTATTGGAAATAATAAAAAAGGGTAAAAGCTTGGCAGTATATCCAGACAGGCATGCATGTATGCAGTTTGCATTTCATATGGAGTTACAACAGCAGAAGCACCTTGTCTCCTCTCTCTCCTGTCACTGTTCTCCTCCTTCAGTCCGGCTGACATTTTATGAAATATATATTTTTTGTGGAGGGGGGGGGGGGTTGTTGATTAACCGTCTCTTGTTCTCCTACAGCTTGAAAACCTGGGGTTTTTCTTTCTAGTCCACATGGTTTCCATGCTACACATTTTGCGACAACGTGCAGCACAGACGGAGCATTTGAAAGAAGAGAGAAAAAACCCGGAGTAGAAAAAAGGGGAGTTTTTTAGAGAGATGGACAGAGAGAGAATAATGATTTGAGGATGTAAAAAAAAAGAGAGAAAAATGTACATGTGTGTGTGTGGCATGGTTTTGTAGTTCCCTTTTTTGTTGTTGGCTTGGCATGGAATTTTTTTTACTCTAGCCTTCCTACTAAAACCTTATGACGACAACGACCAAAAGAAGAGGACGATTACTTCTCCAAAAAACTCCACTCCATCGTTCCAACGGCATTATTATCACATGCCATGAGGTTTCCTTTTTGCAGTCGTTGTAGTAGTGACGGTGGTGACGACGACGACCAAACCATGCTGACGGTGATGTTGATGACGGCAGTAGTGTGTGTGTGTGTGTGCAGTGTTCTCTCTGCTAGTATTCTATTTACTGCCAGTGCTTTTCCTTGGTTTCCTTTCCTTCTTCTCTTTTCACAAGGATCGTCGCTTTGCATTTTATTTTATGTAGCATCAGCAGCAGCAGCAAAGGATAAAGTAAGTAGTAAAGCAAACCTACAAAAAGCGAAGAAGAGTGGCATAAAGCTCGCTCGCTCTCCAAAATTCTGATGAAGCTCACTCGTTTTTCTCTCCCTATACATTATTATTATCATAGTTCTCTCTTCGTGGATCCATTCTCTCTGCCTTGCCTGCCATCCTTTTATTCATGTAAGCATGTTGGGTAAAGAGTAAAGCTCTCTTTCTCGCCGCTAGCTTTTATAGGGCTTTAGCGTGCTGCTCCTCCTATATAACAACTTTACAACATACAGCAGCAGCAGCAGCAGTGCAGTAAGAGACCTGGTTTATTTCTTCGTGTTTCCATTTTCTCGTTCCACTATAAACCATCATGCATTCTCTAAACCAGCCACCATTACCATTATTACTAGTAGTAGAACTACGAGAGATGGACAGAAAGCGAGAGAGAGAGAGGAGAAAAGGGCTTTACTGCACGGCTGCCAGAAAACAGTGATGGTGGTGGTGGTGGTGCTTGCACTTTGTTCCTTTTCTGTCTTTCACATCCACATCGCTGCCGTTTCTCTCGTCGTCGTCTTGTTTGGTTTCGTTCCTTTTGGTTTGCCTGAAAAAACTTTTTTTTTATTTTCAGGCTTTTCATATGAAACGAAGCCCTTTTCCCCTCTTCTCTTATTTCTCTCTCTCTCTCTCCCTTTTTCGTTCGTTGCTTTTGCTTGCTAGAGTAAAATGTTCGCATGGGTTGGTTGTTCAATCGAAAATGTTGCCTGGCTGACGTTGCCTTCATTTTCCTCTCTACAAAATGATTTTGCTGTTTCTTTCCTGCTGCATGCAACACAAGTTGCATGAATGCTTTGCTCCAACTATCCGAAATTTTCTTTCTGTATACATACTAAAATGGAACATGTGTCTCTCTGCTTGTCTTACCTATAGCATTACATTCCACCCTGAAAACTAAAAACAGGGTATTTTTCGGGGAATGCAATAGGGGACGAAAAAGAAACTATGAAAATCATCTCTCTCTCTCCACTTACTTTACACCATGCTCGATGCTCCTGCATTTTTAGTAAACCTTTCAAAACAATTTAGTTGAGGGAACAGAAAGAAGATACATTTTTTTGTTTCGTTGTGCGTGCGTGCATATCTCTTCTCGTCCTCTCTTCTCTCAACTTATCCATCTATTCTATTCTTCTTTTTTTTATGATTTTTTTTTACCATGGATACAACTACAACAGCAGCAGTGCAGTGGCCTTCTTCAATCTGTATTTCTCTCTTTGGTTTTATGCCTGCTGCGTCTCCCATCACTATCATCATCATCATCATGACAACAACATTACATTGTGCGTATGCACGGACTGTAATGCTATGAAAACAAGAGCAGCCATGCAAAATGCAATGCACTATATACATCTTGTATATATACACATAAGTGGTTGTTCTACAAGAAAACCTTACCACCACCACCATATCAAGCTCCTATATATATAACAAAACCAAGTTATGTATGTGTAAATACATGTGTATATATTTTATATACCTTACCGAAGATGCCCAAACAACAATAAAAGAGCTCTCTCACCCTTCTTCTCTTTTTCTTCTTCTTCGTCTTCTTCCTCCTTTACTTTTTCTTTGCGTTCCTTTTTGAAATCGAACAACTTTTGCGTGTAGTACCATCACCACCACTACTACTCATCTTGCATGTGTGTATATACGTTTACATCCATACCTCTTCTCTAGGTAGTCACATTCCTCTAATAAATTCCCTACACCTACTACTTATATCAAGCCTGCTTGCTTGCATCATCATAGCATCATTTTCATGAGAGAATGACGATAGTAGTCTCGCTGCTTATATGACTATGCCTTTTACAAAAGTGAACAACCCAACGAAAACCAGCAAAACCAACCTTAGAGTCGTCGTGATCGTCAAATGCAATAACTCTGGTGCACTCTCATCGACACAAAATAATAATAATAATAATAAGCTTTACTCTACTCTACTAGCTTGTTGGCTTGTTTGCTGCTCGAAACTCTAGAGACTGTGAGTTCCTTTTAGTTTGCGGAGAGATGAAATGAAGCTACATAGACAAAGCCATCGCTAACCAGCACCACCACCACACACAACTAACTAAAATGCTCTAGCATATCATCATATTGCATTGCATATGGCGATATGGCATATCGGTTTCTCTCCGTCCGTCCGTGTGTGTGTGTTTGCTAGAGACTCATTTGGCTTTTTTAACTTGAGGGAGAGAACCTCTTTTTTTATCATTGTTCTTATTACGTTATATAGACAAGTGAAGTGAAGCCACCTTACCAGTCTTCTCTGCCAACGCCAGAGAGATACACACACACTGTCAGTGTGAAAGAGAGAGAGGCAAAACACTCTTTTTATTTTCTTCGCTACTCCTGCCGCTACTGCGTGCGTTTTTTTTAGTCTTGTCTGTAAAAAAATAGTTTGAAAGCTTTACTTACTTTTTCTTCTTTGCTACTACTACTGCTGCTCACAAAGATAAAAAGCATATTTATCATCATCATATAAGCAGCAGCATTTTTTTGAACCAACAACATCAACAATAACCAACAACTGAGGCTGGTTTCTTTTAATCTTCTCCTCCTGTGCATGCTGTCCTTTACTGGTAAAGAAAAACTTATAATAAAATGAGATATACTACACATACACACCAAAAATCTCATATTATTATTTTATTATCACTTTGATGAACACAACAACAGCATATTATAAATATATATCCAATAGCACACACCAACACATACAAATAATCAGCATCATCATCAACAATAAATATCCTCATCATTATTATCATTCCTTCTTCTTCTTCTATCTCCTTGGCTACTTTACTTTTAACTTGATATTATATTGAAAAGTGCAGTGCACCAATAAATAACAACATTTGTACATACTGCTAACTTGTTGGTTAGTTTTTCCCTATTTAATGTGGATGCTGATGCTGACAAAGCTTGTGAGCAGAAGCCGAAGAAGGAAAACGATTTTTGTGCTCTCCTTCCATATTTCATATTATGATTATTATTATTGGTAGAAGAGAAGAGCATTATCATCTCAAAGTTCTCTTTGTTGCTCTCTCTCTGTAGCTACTTGCGAGTTTTGTGTGAGTGACTGACTGACAGAAAATAGAGAATACGTAAAACCCTTGGGTTTTTGAGATATACGAAATATTATTAAGATACCTAAATAACATACAACATAGACAGAGGGACAAGGCAATAATACTACTAACTATAATACGTATGCATTATTGCAACCCTAACAAACTTACTTGGGCAACAATACCAAGCAACGTATTTCCCTTATTTTTTTTTCCTCACGTAAGCAATAATATGTACATGTTATATACGCAGCCACAACAATCAACTCTGTTGAGTACACAGGATAACCATTATCATTTCATAGCATCATAGTTCACTACTCTTGTCTTGCCAGTGCTCCTCACTTGAAAGCGTCTCTTACTGTGTGCCTCCCTGTTTGAGTCTGTATATTGGCGTCATTTTTTTAGAGAGTACTACACACTGCATTGTTACATATTAAATACGTTACTAGTATTTTTTTTGCCATTGTTGCTAGTATTGCGAATCTAGTTTATGTATACGTACAAGACTATTGTTACTATATGTTATTATATTTTTTTGCAAAACTTTCAGCTCTGCACGTATACTACATACCCAACTACGTGTGGTGGTCAGCGAGTGGATTGCTTTGCCAGTTTTGTGAAGTCAGTCGCTTCTTGTCAACGGGGGGAAAAGGAGAGCAGCCACACAGAGTGTCACTCTTCTTGTTCTTCAAGTTAGTTGTTGTGCTGCCGTGAAATTATATTTCAATTTATAAACCATATAAACCAGTGCATAAAATATAAAAAGGAAATTATATACTAAAACATATATAATTTCAAAGAAAAAACAACCTGTTTATTTCTTCTTCTCCAGAAACCGAGGAATTATATACAGTGATTATTATTATTATAGAATATTTTCAAAGTTACTATAATTTTTCGTTACAAAGTTTTAAAGTGAAAATCAGTAAAAAGAAATTGCAACTTTGTGCAAAATATTTTTGGTATTAAAAAAATCATGCTATTATTATTACATACTGCCGCCTGGAAGCAGTATCATCTTCACCAACAACAGCTTCCTCATCTGTCTTTTTTCTGAGAACAAAGACTCTTTTCTCTCTCACGTTTGACTTTTTTTCCGTTTTTGTTGTTGCGTTCTAAATGTGAAGCTATAATAAATATTATATGCTATTATGATACAAAATTGGACACTTTCATCTTTCCTCTAATTCCACATAACAGATTATTATGGTGTGATCAAAGTCAGTTTTGTCAACAGAAAAAAATAATGAACAAAGTGAATGGAAGAGAGAAAATATATATAAAGTATTATTGTTAATGTCATTTTTGATAATGATAATTTGATTGCAAGCCGTATTTAATCACACGAACAACTACTATTTACTACTGGTGATTTTGTGATGAACCCTGATGAACTGATGCTGTCATTGTGAAGCTCTCTTTATTTTCTCAAAAATTTTTCTAAATAATTTGCCTTCGTCCATACTCTCTGGATATATTTGCTAACTGGATCTCTAAACTAAAAACCGTTCTTCTATAGCGCTTCTTCATCATCACTTTTTGCTTCCTTCTAATTGCTTGTCACACGACGACCATCAATATCATCGTATACACAGTTTATTATTCTTACTATTATGATAAAAAGTGAAACTTAAGCTGGGAAGATAAAATAAATAATAAAATCTCTAGTTTTCCATTTACTTAACAGTGTTTTTTCTAGTAAAACTGAAAAAAGTTTTCTGGATAGTGTGCGCATTACATTAGTGATTCAAGTTACAATTTAAAAGTAAAAAAAATAAACGTGGAATTGCCAAGAGAAAAGGTAAGAAACGTGGTTTTTTTTACTATCTTAATATAATTTAATTAAAGTTTATCAACTTTCCTCCGTTTAGGTTAGCGACCTATAATTATAGTTGTATTTAGTAGAGCTATATTCATTTCATAAAATAGTAAAGGAAACTTTGATAAAAATGGTCAGTGTCCTGGACAAAAATAAATACTAAAGTAGAGAGTTAAGTTATCATAGAAAAATATTAAATCATTCTGGTTGATACATAGGGTTTTCCAGTCTCCAAAAGTCTTTTCAAGTGATTCATTGCTTTTGTTGTTGTTGTGATTGTGTGACAGTGGAGGATGAATATTAATAATAATATGTTGTTCATCTTCTCATGGAGACAAGTCTAGAGTTTGAGTTGCAGTGTAAACAAAAAGTGACAACGGAGCTATAGTGTGCAAGCTAATTATCATATTTAACCGTAGCAGCACAAGTAATGATAAATGGAGAGTAGTATGGATTTAACATGGAAATTTTTCTAGAAGATATTTATGCTAATTATTATTATGATTAAGCCTATTGCACCAATAACATCCACTTTCTCAACCAACGTGGGGTTGCTTGAGTAATTTGTCAATATTCAGAAATGTCATGCGTATCGTCGTCACAATAATATGTGCTGTCAATATCTTTAACAGGGAATTGCATGAGTGGAGATAGGGAAAATATTATACATGTGATATATGCAAATGTAAAAGATGCTTAAAAATCCAGTTGATCAGTGCTATTTTTTTTATAGCTGTGTTGTTTTTCACCTCTCTGCTACCTGACACTATTAAAAGCACTTATGGTTATTTGCATTGTTTGGAAATGCGCCACTTGAAATGTTCTTCACACTTTTTCAAAGGATGTCATTCACGCAACGTTAATTTCCCTTTTTGTTCAAGTTATTTCATTCAAAAGAAATAGTAAATGTTTTTAAAATGCTACCTCGTTTAACTTCAGACAACCTCATTCATTCAATATTAATTGTAGAAATAAAAAAGTTAATAATTAATGACCTGAAATAAATTTTGCGTGTGTTTATTCCATTTGCTGCTGTTACTTTCCAGCATTCAGTATTGTAAGTATAGTTGAATTAATGACATAATATATGCATGCATGCATACATGCATCATTAATAACATAACTATAAATTATAAATATTATTTACAAAAAAAAATTGAAGGTAGTCGTATTTCAAGTGGAAATTTTGTTTAGCCTCCTCACTCAAGACTACTACTCTCTCGATTCATTTTTGATACCTGAGCCAATAATAGTATTAATACCGTACTTTCAAATGGACAACTTAAACTGACGAGAGAGATACTTTCAAAAAATATTGCTTTAATATTAACAGGAGAAATAGAGATTCCTTGTGCATATTATTTATTACATATATCATATAACCATTAAATTAATTTTACCTATTATGCATAATTACGTATTCAAACTATAATATTGCTATTTTCCCAAAAGGGGAATTTCATTTTGTGTATACGTGTGTGTGTTCTCTCCTCGTGCTTGAATCTTACCATTTTAATCAAGATTCTATATAACAATGACGACTACAACGACGAGGATGATCATATCTCTCGGACGTTTTCCATTTCATGTAACAAAACGTTTGCGTAATAGAAAACTTAGGTAAACATGATACATAGATAGAGTGAGTGAGTGAGTAAACGAAAACTCTAATTAACGGAATCAATAATTCTACCTATCTATCTAACATGCATATTATTATGTACGCTTACTTTACTATATAGTAAGCATGTCTACTCAAACAATAAATAATGTAGAGTTCGTAGTAGACAGGTATGCCTACTATCTGTTGAATAATGCAACTGCATACTCACTATCTGCTTACCTGTGTGTGCTCATAGGCATTTTCACATTTTTTTCTCGTATACGCACAAATAATATTATAAAATAATGTCAGGTTAGTTGAAGAGGCACACACAATTCTTTCTTGCAACTGCCATTCCATATCTCACACGGTTCACTCTATCCATCCATATTAAAATATAATAAGTGCAGTGCATCTTCATCGCTATCATGAAATTTTATTGGGTATTACCTTATTCCACCAAGATTTTTCTGTCGTTTTGCTACTATTGTGAATGGGTTGATTATTTGAGAAGATCTTTTTCTTGCACGTTGTTTTCTACGTACGTCGTTACTTTACACGTAGGTAAATGGTGGAAGCATGCACGACGACGACGACTCTCTTCTTCTCTCTTTCAACCACGTTGCTATTGTTGTTATTATTGCTGCTACTACTGCACTGCTACATACGACTTTAATAGTTTATTCGCCTTTTAAGAAGTGAAACTTTCACATCTTGCTTGACAAGCAACCAATGTACTCTCTGCTAAGCTGTATGTGTACCATGATGATTGTAGCTGCATTTTAGAGACGACGGTGATTTCATCATGAAATTGCATGCAACATCAGCAGCTAGAGAATTCAGTTTACATTCACATAAGCATCTCGGCTATCTTATATATCTCCTCGAAAAATTCTTTTGGTACAAAATACTTTTAAATAATAATATTGTTGGTGTGATGAAGAAAAACCTTTATTCTTTGTCGTTTGTCTATTCTTGAACCACATTTTACTTCACTCTCTTACTCCTCTTGCATCTCTATACACATTTTGAGGATATTTCATATATGCACTCTTGTATGCAACTTGTATCTATGTATTATTATATGAGAGATTTGTGTACATAGGTACGCATTACTATTAACTGTCTTTTGAAAATCTCTCTCTCTGTGCAAATGGCATCATTTATTATGATGATTATTACACGAGGACTGGCAATCGCGTCATGATCAACACTATAGTAATATATAATGTATGTATACATGTGCACTGGTTAAATTTCTCACTACTCACATTTATACAACCACCACCAACCAAGATATCAAGCTTTTTGTATACTTTTATTATTGAGCTTGCCTATATTAACTTAACATGGCCTGCAGCAGGAATAGCAGCAGAAAACATTTATTTTTTTTTATTTGTGTCAAAGTCTCTCCATCCACTATCATGATCATGATTATTATGATGATCATCGTCATCAAACAAGAGTGAAACAAAGTTGCAAAAAATAATATAAGAGAGGAGGTGTTCTTTTTCTCTCGCGTCTCTAACGTTAGGTAGTTTGCATTGAAATTGAAATTGCGAAGGGCCTTCTTTTCGTCCTCCTCACACTGTATACTCCACACAAATCACATGACAATAGCGACAGTAATAATACATAATATTTACAAGTTACAAAGGGAATTCCCATGAGATGAGAGAGAGAGAGGGAAGGAGAGGAAAAATGGTGTAAAGCAGGTAGGACTCCACTTTGACTGGGCAGAGGTACCTACACTGCAGGTCTTGCAAATACTACTTGGGTAATAGAAGAAGGCTGACAAAAATTTGTGCAATGTGCAGATTTGCGAATGCGCAGCTGCTGGCTGGCTGGCTTTATATTACGACGACGACGACGATAAAACGCGTTGGTTGAGTAATCGTCGTCGTATAGTCATAATAATATTTAATGGGAATAATAATAATAACAAGCGAGAAAGTTGCCCTGCTTCTTAAAAAATCGTTATGCTGATTGTGGTTAAAAGGCTTTTTTTCTGTCCCTTAATAATAAAGCATACATGAATGAATACCTACATGCTTTTTTGGGGAAGGGGTAAATAAATTTTAAATAAAAAATACATAACATTATGTATAGAGCTGTGTGGTTATTATATCACATTTAAATCCTGATAATTATCTGTTATTATATTGCTATAATTATCTGAATGTAGAAAAAAGACATTTTTTTTGTTTCTAGTATGCTTTAAGCTAAAAAAAGTTATAATAAAAGGTGGTGTCAACAACAACAGCAGCGGCGGTAGTTAGTAAAGACGGAAGTAGACTTTTGCTCTGTGACGTTATACTTTAAACGCTTCGCTATTAATATCCATTTAGCATTTCATAAAAATGTCGCCGAGTTGAGTATAGTACCCTAAAATATTTTTATACACAAGAGAGCCGAGAGAAACGACATGGTAGACAATAATTGCATAATATTTCAACAAAGCTTTTCTAATGAATCATGCTCACTGTTTGAATTGATATTAAAAAATAATATTTTGCCCTACATTTTTTCCTGTACCACTTGAATGTAAAAAAAGAAATTGTTATTTTAGCTGCTCTCATCAGTCATTAGAAACGTAATAGAAGCGGATATTAGACGCAACTGCTTTTTAGACGGGGAAGTTGTAAAATTGTCAATTGTTATAGCTGCTGCTGACGCTCTATCAATAGCAAAATAGTAACAGGGGAATCTAAAACAAACATCAAGCCTATCATTTTTTTCCCTTCTTTTGCTTCTATTATCGGCTATCATGATCAGTCAGCATGCTTTTATATAAAAAAAATGTGGATGTCGACGCAGTTGAAAAGAGGAAGGAAGGATAAGAAAAACGGAAGAGAAGCTTTATAGGAACAAGGACGCTAGGACGGAAAGGCTAAAAAAAGTTTTTTAACTTTCTACACACATATATGACACGACAAGTCTACTGACGCAGAAGAGTAGTTAGGTGAGGATGAGCAAACAAACGTTTATTTAAATACATGGGAGCTTGCCAGTTGGTTGCCATTAGAGACAAGTGGGATAGATAGATACCTTGCTTGCACAGATTACTTGAAAAAATTGAAGAGGCACACATTGCATTTCTACTTTGGTTGGTGATGATGATGATACTGATTGAATGAAAGAGAGGAAGGAAATAATGGGAAATGAATAATTTCTCTTGCAGCTATTTTTTGATTTTATATCGTGTCTGCATAACATACCTACTAAACATATGTACATGTTTCATGATTATTTATTCCTTTTATATCATTGCGCATGTTTTCATTTCCTTCCCGTTTCACTTATCATATCACTCACGCATGATTCCTGGTTTGCCAATAGTATAACTTGCTATACAAAAAAATGCAGAGTAAAAAGTGTGCAACATTTCTGATTTTTAAAACTGCTTATTTCTGGATTTCGGCTTGGCCTGAAGAATATTAAAGAAAGGTGTTTGTGTATACGCGCAGGTGAAAGGTCAATGTAATGAATCATTTAACAAGATTATTATTATTGTAAATTAATATCATATCAAGTTATAATCTATAACGCGGAATAAAAAATAGTACGCATTATACGCA
The DNA here is from genome assembly GCA_027743765.1 of Coecobrya sp. COE2. Classification (NCBI taxonomy): domain Eukaryota; kingdom Metazoa; phylum Arthropoda; class Collembola; order Entomobryomorpha; family Entomobryidae; genus Coecobrya; species Coecobrya sp. COE2. Next base: position 57,007 of record JAHZMV010004003.1, on the reverse strand, counting down.
TAGTATTTTTTAAAGGCAGCTGTCAATCCATAAAGTCAAGTTAAATCTGTCTGGAAGTGAAATTGGAGTAAAATGTAGTGTTTGGTATACACAGCTACTTATCGATTTTAAAATTATCATCGCTATCTATCAGCTTAACTATGTGATAACGTGACAGTCAGTATACTTGTTACGCATACCTACTTACAAAAAATTAATAGACAGGCATAATAGGAGGCCGCTTTTACTAATAGTCAGGGAAGTAAAATACGTGGATTGACAGATATGACATACACAAGAATGTTGTGAGTATGCATAATGTTTTATGAAAAGTTTTACTTTAATGTCTATACGCGTTTCTCTGTCTAAAAAAATAATGAAAATTTGTCCTCATACTTTGTCTCCTTCTTCAGAATCGCAGCATTTGAAACACGCCACGTGTTTTCCTATTATTTCAGTTTCCAGGCATTTTGCTCAATAAAAATTGATGAGCAATAGGAATGGAAGTTCTCAGAATCTATTTATATGCCCATGTATACCTATTTGCAGAGACGTGGCTGCTGAGTTCCAAATAATTCTGTCTGTCTGAAATCAATCCAATAGTAAAAATTGAAACGAATTTATTCCACGACTTTGATAATAATCGGTTGCATCTAGTATCTCTTCAGGATTTCAACCAAGATCAGGATCTTTCATTAAATCATACATAGATAAAGTTGGAATAACTAGTATTTTCTAGACGCTGACGCTTTATAGTGAAGTGTGCATTGTGCATCCATTTTTATTACGACTACTACTACTTATTTTGATGATGATTCCGTGTGGGTCTACTTTTTGTGATGGACAGGACGACTAGGACAACCCACCTCACTATTTTTTCATGTAATTGAGATAAGTATATTCAAAGTTAGTAAGTAGATTTTTCCTCGTCATACTACTTTCCTACTACAGCTACAATTATAAGAATTAATTTTTTTCCGAATTATTTTACATACTTGCCTGCCACTTGTAGTAGCAGAAAGGTAACACGGAGCCATAAGCTTTTAATACTCGTATCCAGTTCCAAAAAGAGTGCGTAATGCAGTTTTCCTTGTAAAGTTGGCGTCATCATCGTAATCATATTTCTCTGTCTTCTAAAAAATCCTCTCCTTAAGAATAGCATGTTAGGGATGACATGCCACTCATTTTACAACCACCACCGTATTATTAGCAGCTCCGAAGATATCTTTACTTTGTACTGTCATTCTTCACGGTTTTGCATTGCTGCTGGTTTCGTACATTGTACACCGCAACACAAGGTTATAAATTGACATGGTTGACTACAGAGAGAATGCTCAGAACACACAACTTTTGCGGCTAATATGCTATTGTTCACGGTAGAAGAGAGTTTGATTAAAATGAATGGAATTCAATGTTAACGTAAACGTGTTGCTTGCTACTGCTGCTGGAAACGAGTTAACTATTGTAATTCTCACAAACTCGAAGAAACATGTATCCTCTAACTTATTTCTACTACTCCGATGTTATATGGTTAAATAACTCTAAAGACAAAAAGTGTCATAAATTTTTCACGTAAATAGAGCAATGGCATTAAATTAACATGATTATGCTAATATGGCTAATATGACGGTAATGCTAAAAAGAATGAAGGAATAGAAAAAATACAAAGATGAGCAGAAAGAAGAGAATGTGCGCATTAAACTTGCAGGTATAATAGTAATATAAGGTAGCGCACAAGGGTCAGAAGCATAAAACGACATTTTTGAAGATAAACTAGGTATAATCGATATCAACCCGACTGAATTTTGAACCTGCGAATTATTTTTAGCTTTTTTATTGGAGCCAATGCAACTATAAACAAGAAAATGTCTTTGTTCCTATGAACCTCTATGCACACAAATCATTGACATTATGAGCGGTTTCATGCTTCCGCCCTCTTAAGGAATATGAGAATTGTAAAGGACAGCCAAGGAGTTCATTACGGTCATATTTTTTGCTGCGTACACAAAGTAATAAAGGAAGCCATCATAATAGTAATACAAAACCAAATAATATTTTCCTTTGGAGAAAACGACCGTTCTCAAATGACAATCATAATCAGTATAACTTTTACACACACCCACAGTGACATTTTTAAGATGACGTAGATAGATATGTATGTACAGATATTTACTTAACTAATGGTACATCTTTTGCTGTCAGCAAATTAATAGGAATTTAATGTCCCAAACCATCAAGTTAGCAAATATGTATGTCTCATTAGATATGTTTAAGCTACTTAAACATTAATATTTCTCACTTGGTAGTAGCAAAATTACCTGGATTGAATCAGAGGTTAACTTGTATACCAATTTTTTTTTACAAAGGATCTACTACATGAGTATCGAGAGTGACGTACTGATCTTATTAGACCAATCCAGCGTATACATGTAATACGCACATATTATCAAATCATCTTAATATTCATAAGTACATACATATGTACATCGTGTTTTTGAATGATCGCATCATCCCTATGCATTTTTTGATCAGACATAGACTGATGATGATGATGAGAATGAAAAAAGGTGTACCTATTATGCATACTCTCCAAAATTCTCCAGCAGGATTCCAGAAAGTGGAGAGAGTGTGTGCATGGCTCTGCCTTGCTTGCTTTAGGATGATGGGTGGAGGATTGAATCCTGTTACACAAGTTACGTCGACAACAACGACGAATAGATAGCTCATCCGAGCATATATATTTATTATCCTACTACCACTCTACTACACACACACACCAGTATTTTTTAATGTGGAATAAAAAAGTATTCTGGAAATAATCATACCACCTCATGATGATCATGGTGAACAGCGCAACTAATGTATCTTCCAGAGCTATGCTGTATAGCTAACCATTGCGCGTGTACGGCCTGCTATATACACCGAGGGCAGTGAACAGTGAAATTTTACGTCAGCAACAAAATATCATTTCAAGACATAATGATGAGATGCAAATGAGAATGTATGGAATATAGAAGTAGTCTTTCCTCCTTGTTGTCTGTCGCCATGTGCAGCAGCAGCATTTTTTACTTTGTTTAATCCTTTTGTTTCCTGTGAAGATGTTCATGTGAATGGTGGTGGTACAAGACGCAAACAGCAGCAGCACTCCTTCTTTTATCCATGCATTTATCAATGGCTGGCGTATTTTTTTTGTATGTCATCTTGTCTTGCTCTCGTTCCCAAACTTAAACCATTCATTTCACATACTACTTTTGTAGCATTTGTGGCTTTTCCTAAGATGAGCATAAGAGATATATATCATTTATCGTCATCTTTAAAAAAAAGTATGCATGCATTTTCATCCTTGATGATCTGTTATATGCGTAAGGCGTACGTACATTACATGCCCATTTGCCATATTAACGTGTGTGTAGGTGGCACATATTATATACACATATTATATTGGAGTGTGTGCTTCTGTTGCTGATGTAATAGTGGGAAAGACTAATCATCAGTGGAAAGAGTTGAGCTCTGATGGTGGTCGTGGTGGAATGTGGTCTGAAAAAAAGCACGAGAAAAAGTGTTAATTCCGTCAGTCCAGTAGTGGCATGCAATGGGATTGCATCTCTCTCTCTTGATAAGTGTGAGCATTGCAATGGCAAGTTGTGGTGGGTCCTTGTCGTCGTCGCTTCCACTATTACTGCAACAGTAGTAGCGCGTGTAGTATGTGTGCTGCGTGGTGTGATAACAGGAAAAAATATTACAATCATATAAGTTTAAATGGACCACTGATTACTAATTACGTATTTAACTATTTTGGATAACGATAACCAAAGTGTTTTAAGAGTCAATAGGATTTTCTCGGAAAATCGATTCAATCTGGTCAATCTTGAAAAAAAATCTCTTACGAGCGTTTGTGTATGGAATATCCCTAAACATTGATTGCTAGTATAGTAAGTGGTGATGATGACGATAGTGCTTGATTGTGTATGTACCTAAGGCACATAACGTTAAATATTTAAATAATATGGGGCAATTTTGCTACGTATGTACTTCCATTTCCACGCCAATGGATAATCTGCTCTGATTAATAGTTAATGACTTACTGTTTCTAGTATAGTGCTTACTGCTGCTGCTGTTGGCCTGATTTGTGTAAGAGTTTGTAGGAGCACCAGAGAGAAACATTGGGTATCGGATGATATGGGGAGAGAATAGGATAACTGACAAGTGTTCAACGAAAATCCTTTTTTTTGCGTTGTCAACGTTATCCTTTCATTGAATCCGTACTGGTTCATTTAATTTATTTATGGACAGTTCATTTTCGTCCGGTCACTACGATAATGTGACAAAGTGAGTGTATGTGTGTGTGTTATACTCTCTGGCGTGGTCTTTGTTACAAAAACTTGAAACTGTTCTTGATACAAATCTCTCTCCTCAGCCGGTTTTTCCTTTTCTGCTCTATTTTTAAAGTTGCCCATGAAAATAACTACGCATGCACCACCACCTGGCCATTCTTTCAATAAGAGTGTGTATGGGATGAATGGAGTTTAAGAAAGTGAACATTTTCTTAATAATAAATAAATATAAATAGTTTCAACTTTCTTTTCAAGATTGTGATATTGGTTTTGCCATGTGCGTATTGGCGTGGAAAAGGATATGTAAAAACCAGGTACTTTAGGCGAAATATTATTACCTTTGTTTATTTTTGGTTTTTCCATAAGACCAATAATCAATGTCGTCATGCATATCATGTTAATATTTCACATTTGTCTGCTTAGGTATATTATAATATCTTTTCTTGCTCTTTCTACATTATTAAGTAGTAGGAGTAACGTAAAATGCTCAGTAGAGAAAGACAAGCACCAAAATGAAATGTCAACTTTTCAGAGACAAATGTCAAGTCACTAAGAAAAACACTTTTATATGACCACCCTGTCACTATTTTTTGTTGAGGATTGCGTGGTCAATAAGCATAATGTTATAATTTTTTTTTGCAATTCACAATAATCATTTTAAACAGGTTGTTAAAATTCATAAATGGCAGTAGTGACACCGTTGTTGCTGAGCATTAGAAAGTGCTCAAGCCGGATCGATTGGGAACGGCGTGGCTTCCTTGTTCTGGATTATCTTGTGTCTGGATGATGATGAGTCCTCATATCATATTTATTTATCACCACAAAATGCTTATCACTTATTGAATTAGGTGAACGAGATAAATAATACTACTGGTTAGGTAGGTACAAAAATTATGTACAGAAATAGAATGACTTCATAATATATTGTCGACATAAGAATTGTTTATATATTTAACCGTACAGAAGTTTGGAATGGCTGCAAGATTAACAATTCAATGAGGCACACTTTTTTTGGAACTGATTTTCCATTCATCACCAATTCTTGTCAGCCGCATACATGGCAAATGCAGAAAATTGCACGTAAAAACATAATAATATTCATGCATATACCTACCAAACTTACTATTTTATTAACAACATGCCACATAGGGAATTTAGTAATTTCACACGTTTAGCAACAATCGTGTCGCCTGTGTATGTATTTGCAGTATATAATGTGGCGGCAAACGATTATAATTAATTTTGCAACTAAAATAATAATGCAAGGACTACCACCACCAACACCAATCCTACTTTGTACATATACCTATGTATATAATTATTATTACTATCGAGCCTTTACAAACCCAACTACTGTTCACTGATCATGATTATCATGTAAAAGTAATCATGTTACAAAAATACATTATAAAAATAGGTATAACGTGTACTTCATCATTTTCAGCAAGGCAGCCTTCACAAAGACTACCTTGACTGCAATAGACAAACTGCCTAGTACACTTTATTGGTTTACTTGTCTTGTCTGCAGAGCATTACGAGTTGCTGTCTCAAACATTTTCTTTTTTTTTACGTAATAATATTCTCATGCCCATCATCATTTCTACCTATTTTTGTGAACATGAAGATGATAAAAAACTATGAGGCTCACTACATGTATTACATTTTTTTGCCCTTCTATTAATAGTAGTCAGAGAAAATTAAGTAAACTACTTTAGCTACATTTTATATAAGTAAAACTTCAGGTAAAAGCGCAAAACATTCTTCATTTTCTGCTTGCTTTTTTATAATAGCCAATAATACGTAATTTGTTTTATCGGATTCATCATGTCTGTGTAGTAAGTGTACGTGGTTGGATGGAGATGACCTATTTTCAATTTTTCCCAACATTTTTATTCAAACTGAAGAATCCAAAAAAATCATTCAGTCTATTCGATTCATCTCTTCTTCTCTTAATCCTTCTTGTAAATTGCGCAATGCATTTTAAGTGCAACCCGCAGTTCTCTTCTCTATCTCTCTGCATCTACTTAGGCATCCTTTTTTGTTACGAGATCTCAGGTAAAATTCCCTTGACGGTACCATACTTTAAACCAGCTCTTTTCTTCTTCCTTTTCCTCCACCATTTATTATTGTTACCTTGTGTGCCTTGTCTGTATACAAGAGTTGCTCTTATTTTCCTTGTGTGTGTTTTCCTCTCTGAAACTTTTTAAATTTTTAATGATAAGCAGTCCTACAGAAATGTACATCGCTCTGTGTGACGGTGTATATACTAAAACGCTATTGATTTTTCCTTCAGTCAGTCAGTTTGTTGTAGAATTTTCCTTGTATCGGTTCCGTCTCTATATATACGCAGCTCTTCTTTTTTTATGTTGTAATAATGAATAGCTGTTTATTATACGTAACTTATATACAAGTTCATATATGCATAGTTCAAAACAAACTATATAATAATAATAAAATACATATCTATTTTCTAGCCACTTCATCGCATCCTCATGTGGTTGCGAATTTTGGTAGAGAGAAATAAGCGTATTTTGTTTCTTTCGAATTCAATATCTTCCTTCCTTCCTTTTCACTTTGTTAGTTCCCGTATTAAAACTACTACCGTGAATGTATACTGCTCCGGACTTTTTTTTTCAATTCAAGGACACTCGCCCCGTCACACAAGCCGTAATACTCTCAATTTCGAAGGCTTTACTCCTTTTCCCATGATGATGATAATAGCAAAGTATAATTTTCCTCTTTTGTAGACAAGTCTGCATGGAGTTGATACAAAAACATACAGAGCTTTTCCAATTGATTTTCCTCCAGCTGTCATTATTTGTCTGCTTTTTGAAATAATAAAGTCTATGTCCCTCCTATTCCCGGCCTCTTTGACAATTTATTTTAACTGTTTTCTCTGTAATCATCGTTATTTTATTTTTTTTACGTAAAGATGTTTCAATGTATTACCAAAGCCATGCGGAAAAAATATATAGAGAGAGATGAGGATTCTTGTTGTTAGTTTTATTGTTACCTTGCCACCAGGGAAATAGCGATGATGATATTCACTGTTATTGTTGTTTTTATGGATTTTTTTGGGGGATCGATGGTGGAGATGATGTTACATATAAACATACATATAATGGTGGGATAGATGTAATTTTTTTTTGCAAAAATATTTCCTTGCTAACTGCTACAATATGCCGTACAGGTGCAACCGGCAGTTGAGTGCTTAGGATTGATTGCTTATAAAGAAATAACTGGGAAGATTGAAGGGCGACAGCCGAGCCAGGACAGGAAGCAGGAAAAACAAAATATGGTGCATGCAAAAAGTAGTTTTTTATTATTAGTAGTATTCTAGACGTAAGTAGAAAATTCATAGAAAATTATGACACGAAATGAACAACATTTTTATTTCATATAGATATAATCCCTTCATTAATTCTTAATAATGTTTAGCTAATCATTATAAGAAGAGGAAAGATTTTTTTTTGGTGGGTATGGCAGCTTAAAATATTGAATGGACGGATGGCTTATTTTATTATTCCTAGCAAATTACGTTATTGACGTGTTATTGCCAATATACTACGGTTTAATATTATCCTCATGCCATTAGTCATTATTATTTTCTGCCATTTCCCTGCTGCTGTTGTAAGCTTTAAGCTGATTGTATTTGTACTTATTACGTGTATGTGTATATACCTACACGTTATTTTATTCATTTTCGCAATACTTCCTTCCAGGAATAAAAGGCGACTGGAATAAAAGTTTATGGCTCCATTATTATCTGCTGAATTTAATACACGCCATTACGACCACTACACAACAGCATTATATATAAAGGGAGAATATTAACAATGTCAGATTTCCATGGAGTCATTTATTTTTCACCAGCAACAACCAACAAACAAAAAGTGAAGAGCATATAATGTTGTAACGACGTTCGTTTTTGCAAACATTTTATTCTCATTATTATTATTACTCGCCTTATATATTTTTTTTTATTTCAACCAAGCCATAATAGTAAGTTTGTCAGGGACGAAAAAAATGTTGATTGAAGGTAGTGCGGTGGTGGTGGTGGTGGTAGTGGTTTGGCTTTTTTGGTAAAGCAAGTGTGAAGACTATCTGAGTGTACATTTTCATACGACGTATTCAACAATGCTTGCATACAAGCCAATTCGTCGTTGATGTCGTCGTTAATACATATTATGAATGTAGCACATGACACTAATGCATTTTGCACATTTCTTTGGCTCTGGCTCTTCCATTCCATTATTTTCTTTCAGAATAATAATATATAATGCAAATACCTACATAGACAGATAGGTTTGCTGCTGCTGCATGTTTTACCTGAGTTGATTGTGTGAGTGTCGATTCACATGGGATCATAGCATTGTTTTGAATTTAACGTGTCTATGCCAATTCTGGTGTATAAAATGACAGAACGAAATGGTAAGGTAGGTTAGCCAAGCAAGCAAGCGGAAGTCATTTTTATGGCATTTCCATTATTCCACATTCACACGGTAGCTGCTGCATATAAGCAACTCCATTCATTTTTATTGAGAGAGAGTACACACTACGGTACGTTTGCAATTTTTACGATTGTGATGACGCTGCTGCTGGTGCTGCTGACGAGATTATCATGATGCTTGCATATAAAATGTACTGTTAAATAAATATGTAGTGCACAGCAGCACACATATGTATCTGTATAGGCAGACTAAATGGTAGGTACACAAGGATGCATTTGAATAATGAGTGGAGTAGGTACTATAAAATGAAAGGGATCATCCACACGTAACGTTACGGCAGCAATAGGCATTGCTGTAAGGGTACCATTCCAAGTTTTCAGACAAGCCGAAATTTTTTTTACTCTGCTGGAAACCATGGAATAGATGATGAGATGAACGTGTCTGTAAATATTTATTATAAAAAAAACGGTCATTTTTGGTTCTGGTGATGGATAACACACTAAAGATAACTGATAGCCTGTATGATAAGCCCTCTATAGCCAAAGTATTTTGGCGTCTGCCTGCCTGCCTACTTTAATATTGTACTCTCAGAAAAAGATAATATGACGCTGTTGCTGAATACATAATCTAGTAATATATTACGTGTTTCTCTCTCGCGATGTTCTGAATTTCACTCCTTCTTATGTGCCATGTCTAGCATTCTCATTACTTATCATCATCATCTCTAGGATTTTCTTTCAATATATATTTTCCTCCCGTTTGGCATCCTGTACTTGACTCTGTGTATCGAGCACTGTATCCATCCGATCTATCTATCTATCATGTAAAAAAGCCAAAGCTTTTTTTATGGTTGTGGTCTGGTTGGTTGCAATTATTGCAAGCAAGACATCATGGTGGGGTGGTGGTGGTATGCAAGAAGCACAAAACTCTTTTTTTTTGCTTTAAGCGTGCATTCCTTTTGGTATATTGCAATTCTCTGAATAATTTTGGGTCTGCAGCAGCAGCAGCTCAGGCATTTCTCTCTCTCTTAAAAGCTATGTAAAATATTACGTAGGTATACACCTGACCGTATATACAGACAAAATGCGAATAGTGGTGGAGGGAGAGAAGGTGTGTGATTTGTGTGTGTGTGTGCCTTTTTTGCGCATATGTGCGAAAGGGATTTTTCTATGTAGGCCAAATGTTTTTTTTCTTCATTGTACTTATCTGGGTGTACTTTTTTTGCACAAAAAAGTTTTATACAGCAGAAAAAAATTTATTTAGATGCAGGAGCACCAGGGCTGCTTTTGCTTGCTGTGAATTGTGTAGCAAAAGGGTTTTTTTCTTGCAAAAATTTTTTTCACCTTTTGTGGGTATACCTATGTATATATGTACGTGTTGTACTGTTATTGTTTTGCATGCGCATGATATGTTGGATAAGTAGAGAGAAAAAAAGTGCATCTCGTAATATTTTTTCCTGAACATCTACTTAATATTATTTTGAAAATGTATGTCGTCTCACGCACATGACTACTTAACTTACAGAAAATACGTAGTTAGCGAAAAGCGTATTCGTATATGCATATATTATCTCTGCCTATATATCTGGTTAAGATTGGTTGGCTAAGTAGGTGAGTCAGGTTTATTATATGGTTGTGTGCATGGCTATGAGGTCTTTTAAAAGTTGTAGAAGAGAAGTTAAGTTGATAAAACTAACTTGGTGATTGCATTTTAGTTGAGTTTTTTAAATAGAGAAAAAATCATTTTAAACTCTTGTCCAGTGATTTTGCTCAGTTTAGTTTAGCCAACACTTAATTTTATCATATATTATTTTCGATTGCGTTAATTTCCTCACTGTCGCTGCTATTCCAAGAAAGGAAAAAGGAATAGATATCAATACCTAATGCCATTTTAAAATATTATGTAGTAGCAGATTAAATATTAATGAGTATCATCTTCTCCCCCGTCATGGGCTTTTTATTATTTTTATACTTTTAACAACGCACAAGCGACTGATTACCTATGACGTTTTGGGCCTCCTCTCCTCCTAAAGAGGAATAAAGGTCGGATATTACAAAAATATTGTTATGATATTTATGACTATATTTTTATACTACTACCACACTACACATTATTTTATTAGTTAGAGCAGCTCTTTTTTTTGCATGGTAACTGACCACGCAGCAGACAACGCAACCATCATCATCATTTTTATGTTATAAAAATAAACTCTCTCAAACCAATTTGCAAATGCAGTAGTAGTAATAATCGTGACGTTGTTGTTTCTTGTTGAGAGTGTTCATTTACTTGTTGTGCGACTCCTGAGTGTCTTGAGAAATGTTACATGCTTCCATCCATCCATCCTTCCTGTCTCTCTTTTTTTTTCCTTTTGCCCTGTTTTTCTTTCAGAGAGTAAGGAGGTGAGTAGGCCAGAATCATCATCATCATCCTCCTCAAACGCTAAACGCCACCACCACCACCACCATGCAATGCATAATAATAACAACAAACAACAACAACGCAGCAGAAAATCATAATCATATCACTTGATCATATTATATACCTAAGTCGCCATCATCGTCATTTTATTTCTCATAGAAAGGGTTGTTGTGCAATACCTACAAAACAACTGCATATTATACTCTTGCACGCACTTGCACGTTCTCCTCTTTGGTTGTCGTAGTAACGTAACCTAACATACAACAATGTAAAGCTTGATGACCAACAACAAGAACAACAATTTTAGTAATTGAATATTATAGGTATATAGCATATTGCAAAAAAAAGAAACAATGAGCCCAACAGCAGAGGAGTGGATCATTAAATAAAATGTACTTTTCTCTACCTGCTCTTAGGTTGCTCTTGTTACAAGAGAATGAATGATTGAATTTTTGCTTTGCTATAAGCAAAAACCTGGCTTGTTGTTGTTCGAAATTTGTAAAGTGATACTTGTTTTAAGAAAAAACTGCATTTTAGTTAGAGTGTAATGATTATGCAGCTCAGTAAGTAGTAGAGTGGCCGCCTCTTCTGTTGGCTAGGATTGGTCGGAAGAGAAAAAAAATTATTATGCAGAAAAAGCTAATATAAATGAACGGTGCAACAAATGGCAATAATCGTTTTTTAAAAAAGAAATGTTTAAATGCAACCATAACAACAATAAACAGGTAATATATATGTAATGCAATACGAGAAGAAAATTTACTCGCTATTCACACTTCTTTTGGGACTTGAGTAGTAAGTTAGATAGAAGTAGTACCTGTTACAGAAAAAAAATTGTACGTAAAACGTGTACCGAAACCTGATTTTTTTCTTCTGGCTTGAGCAATTCTTGTTGTCACAATTGAAAAGTGATTGTGTTTGACTTTTGTCACACAAAACGAGCAAAAAAAGTACAAATTGACTGGGCAAAATACGGATGAACATGGTTTGCGTTTCGTTGCTCTGGTGATTGATGTCGATTGGTGGAACATTGACAGTAGTTGTTTTTTTATTAATACTTCCGGATAATTTTTTAGACTGTGCCATATATAGGAAAATTCCAATAATGTAGGTTGCTGCTATTGGGTAGCAAAAGCATAATATGGAATTTGCATCAATTTTTAAATGTGGCAAAAAGCTTGTTTGATGATGTAAGCATTTTATAATTGGATTTAATATAAAGTATTCCAATAAGTTGGAAGATGGAGTGATAGAACAGACAAACATTTATCAAGAATCCTTCTATTTTTGATAAGCAAAGTGCATTGGCACGACATTTCCTTGACTTTTATACTCCACCACCATAACCAATCGAGCAGGATGAATAATTGTAAATGATCAAGTAATCAAGATAAAAATAATGCTATTGGAATCTCTGTTCTCCACAGCAAACTGCGATGCAAACGTGTATTTACAAGTTGTTCATAAGAAGCATTTTTTTATCAGGTTACCTATTTGTCAACAGTAGAGGAAAAAATAACCAGATGCCAAATTTTACTTTTGAATTCAACTACTGTCATTTGCAGCATTTGTAAAAGCCAGGATGAATCAAACCAGGTCTGTCAGTAAAATTGAATCTATGAAAAAAGAAACTGACCCGACCTGTGGTAGGGAATTGTGGTAGCGCTCTGCTGTTAGTGCAGTTATATGGGAACACGTTGTGTGCGCATTTTCTCCTTTTTTTTTGGTTCAGGTTAACAGCGCATCTAACAGAGATTTAAAAAGTGACTCATAAATCCTGAACCACTCATTCATATTCATATTAACTATTATCTGCTCATCATACAAAGTTTTTTTTTGTCCAGGGCAGACTAGCTGCTCCACATTTTGATGATGTTGCTGGCTGACGACAAAAAAAAGTGACGATAAGCAGCAGTCCTGCTGCTGCTGCTGCTGCATGCATCCATATGCAACTTTGTCTATGATCTGTGCCCCACTTTGCTCTCTCTCTGGGCATTTTCCATAGAGAAATGACGGAGAAAAAAAGTGAATACCTAATAAAAAAAGTTTCTCAATCAACTTGTCTTTACTCACCTACTCCTACCACCATGAAACTTTTCCATCGTCCAAAAATCTATCTATCACTTGACTATCCCCATTAAAAGTTCAAACCTGCCATTGCCAATAATTTACGACACACACACACGGCCACCATACCATACCCCCAATCCCCTTCTTTTTTTTATATCCCATCTACCATTTGTTTTATCTCATTTCCTCGTTATTATCAAATCCTATCAAAAATAGTCAGCTTCTCTGTATGTACCCATGGGCATCTTTTACATTCGTTTCATTTTCAATTGAGATTACAACACACGTCCAGTTCCATAATATTTTGTAATATACAGACACGTACTTTAAGACGCGACCGACCTCCATCAATAAAAATAAAAGTTTCCTATCCTCATTCACCATTCCTATTAAATATTTTTATACTTTTCTAAAATATTAATTATCTCGTCTTTACATCATATCCAATCGTGAGAGAGAGGCTACGGAGGGTATTTATTTACTTTGCTGTGCTGTCAAGTCTAGAGTTGCCCACAATTGGAAACCACATTACCAGTAAAAATAAATTATTTTTCCCGTCTCATAAAAAATCGAATAGAAACGATATTTCCTTGCTGTTACGTTACATCCATATTATTTTCTTCAGATATTGCCACGTGATTCTTCCAGAGAGTTTTTGTGACGAAATTTTATTTTCCCAATGCACGCATTCTACGTACGTAATGTACTAACTTTCAATTATCTGACTCTGATTATGAGAGTGGGTAGCTAGTCAGTCGAGGTACATGATAGATGTCTATGCAAATATAACATTTAGTCCGCTTCCTCCATCCACTCGAGTTAGTTTTTTATACCATTTTATTCTGCTCGCTCGCCAATTTTATATACCTTCCTTTCCATATTCTGCTAATATTGTATTATTATTCCTGCTCCCGCAAGCAGCGCACTACTAGTAGGGCAGCAGCAGCAGCAGTAGCTACAGCAATTTTCATTCAGTTTGTCCTTCACTTTGAGGAAAAAACGTTCATTAAAATTAAAAGGCAATTTTTTTAGTATGTACGTCGACGGCGATAGGCTACCTACGCATCCCACATTAAATTATTTACATGTTAGACAAACATACTATAATATTTTTATACGTAATCGTAATCATATATCTTTGCTTATAAACATGCGACATATATTTATCCTGGTGCTCCATGATGATAATATGATATGATGAGGATGTAATATGTACAATAATATGCATATAATATATAAGGATTTTTTAACAATATTTTTTTCCATTGCCCGATTTGATAAATTTTTTTGCTCTTGTTACGTATGTGTGCACATGGCGATATGATATATTTTTAGCTCAATTATAATTGTACAATGTCCTCCAGGTCCAGAGGTTAGCTGAGTAATGTTAGTAGCAGTGCTGCTGCTGCTGCCATTACTGCCATGTAAGCGCAGAAAGCACAAAAAATTGATTATTTTGTGTCGAACCGAAGTCTAATTAAGGACATTTTTAGAAATTGCTACTGGTTCTGTACAAGTTGAGTAATGATGAATGGCGAACAGGATAAAACTGATGAACAACAGAAAATGTTGGCTTAAACTCATATGACAAGAGAAACACGTGTGTAGGGAACGTTGCGAGATTGTACCCGGATGATGGTCAGGGGTCATTTTTTAGGATGACATATGACGGCTACTGATAAGTGGCAAGCACTTGAAAAATACAATGTATTGCATATTATAGACTTATTGTTAGTTTAGTATAGATAGCATTACATTAGTTACAGTTTAACGAACAAATGATGACAAACGTCATACCGTATTTATAAATGTTCGGTCAGCATAATTAGAGATGATATGAAATATGATGATATGATATGGTGAAATAATCAGATTAATCTAATAATATCTAATCATGTGAATGATTTTTTAAATATTTTTTCAGAAAAAGGAATTCCCTGGAATTATATTACTTTGCCTTTGCTAGAGAGTTCACCGACTGACTGCACATGATCACCTTATCACCAACGTCAACAAGAGGAAGAGCATCATCGTTCACATTTCAAAAATTTATCGCCTTTGGAGAAATTTCGAAGAATTAGTGTCGCCTGTGTCATTGTTTAAATTTTCATTTTTTTGTTTTCTGTTCTCCGGATCGCTCTCTGGGATAAGATAGGGAAGTTATTGAAAATGTCTACCTTGGCCGGTCCGGCTGCCCCCATGATGGGCGTTTCACATCATCACCAACAAGCGGTCCTGGCCGCCGCCTACTTTCACCATAACCAGAACAACAACTCGCAAAATATTAGTTCGATAAATAGTAGTACTAGTGGTAGTGGTAGTAGTAAGGGTGGCAGTAGTTCGTCGACTAATAGTTATACATTACCTGAGAGAAACTCACCTGTGGATGTTCAGCCAGATCGGCCCATTGGCTATGGCGCATTCGGAGTTGTTTGGTAAGTCGGGTATTTTTTTATTCGACATTTCTTTATTCTTCCAGAGTTTCTCCGAAAAAATATTTACGCCACCAACCAACGCATTCCAAGATTTTTAGAAAGCAATACCATATTAGCGTGGCAGATGAGCATATTGGATATCGCAATCCAAAAAAAAAGTATTATTTTTATCCCGGTTCAAGGTAAAACTTTTAGCTACCTACCTTTTCCTGTGAAACAAACAACGCAACACGATTTGGTCGTTGTCGTCGTCAGAGAAAAAGACAGCCTTGAATATCATACCGCTCCAGTGATAATGTAATGCTGTATGTACAACAGCTATAATAATAATAATGTGCCTTCTAAACGCACACACGGGGTTATCCAAAACTTACTTACGCAGTAACTTATTTTCCAGAGAAGGATCATACAACTGGAAAATGTTTATTTTTTGTAAATATGACATCCCTATTAGATGACCCCTTTCCCATACATGACATTATGGAAGCCAACCTTGTAAGCATTTTCATTCAGCTTGACTGGCTTGTTTGGTTAAAATAAAAGGAACAAGCATGGCCATGCTAGTAGGTTGAGTCGTTAGTAAAGGAAATGGTAATAAAGATGATATAAAAAAGAGTAAGAACCAACGGAGGAGAGTAAGATCATCGTCAACATGATGACTTGATCAAGTTCTTTGTTTCCTTGCTTGCTACCGCACTTACATCTTGTGTGCTACAGGACGACAAAATCTGTGGGATTTTTCGTATCCAGGTAGATGATTGCTCTTCTTCTAAAGAATCAGGGATCTATGTAATAGGATGAGGATGTTGAGCAAGTATCAAAAATGAAGCTACTTCATCTCCTTTTTTTCCCTTTGTGTTTCCTGAGACTACCTTTTTCTTACCATGTGTGGTAGTGTAATGGCTCTGCTTCTTGTGAATGGGAAGGAAAAAGGGAGGATGGATAAAAACAAGACGAAAAGGTCATCTCGTCACTTGATCATTAAACAAACAAGCATATGGAAAGCCTTACATCAGCTATAATATGTAATGTAATAGACGGATGTTGTATACCTCCTTAAAAATGTGTAGGAAGAAGATGACGAAGAAGAATGTCACAATGTACGTAAGTAGAAGCTCTACACAAATGCCATGCTACCTTTTTACGTGGTCCACCCCAAGCATTTTTATGTACTTCAAACTCAAAAAGTACCTTGCTCACTGCTCGCCTTGTAAATTTAATAAAAAAAAGTTGGTAGCAGGCAGGGTGAGATCATACAGTTTCCTACTTGTATAAAGGGTGAAGTTTGAGTGATCTTTGGAAAAAAATGTATAAAGCACTTTTATACTTTGTCGGGCTGACTCTCTGGAAGCCGTTGTTACCCAATCCTCGTTTTTCTTTTTGATGGTCCTACAGCGACTACTGATGCACGATTATTATTAGGATGATGGTTTGAATTGGGAAAAATGCTATCGATATTATTATTATTACATAATGTGCCGGATGATCCCCATAAATATATATAAAAAAATGGGAATGGTTACCGCAAAATAAAATTTACGTAACATTGACACACGCCATGGTAATAATAAGCCATACGTGTTCCTACTAAATTTAAGAGACTTTATCTTGTTGAGTTTCTGAGTCTGAATTTCCATCATAGGAATAAATAAAAATGGTGGTGCTGTAACAGCATGGCTGACTTGATAAGTTCAAGGAGCAGATGGTCTTAAAATGAATCTCATCACCAGAAGAAGAATACCATTCCAGTATTTTACAGAAGCCCTTGCACGCACGCAGACATATCATCCAGAGATGATCATCCATCTCTCTACTCAGTCTGTCTGGCCTGCAACACGCTGCGGTTGTATCATAAAATGCATATAGGCGATAAATAATAAAAAAAATGAAAACATGTCTGGTAGTAATAATAATAGTTAAAAGTCGATAATAAAGGTAAAAACCAATATTGCCATACGCCTAACCATTATTATTGAACAAGGGAGCGTTTGCTACAACATCACCTGCACCAGGAGAACAGTTGCAGTGAACAATTTTCGACAAGATTTTTCTTTTACCCAACAAAAGGGTCTATGATGAATATTATCTTCAGATGGTTGTCCAATTTACATTTGAGGGCATGGTAGTCAGTTTACACAGTTTTTTTATAGACATTCAGTCCATTCCTTGATTTTTTTCTACCCCAATCGCTCATCCTTCATATCATGTCTTGGCGATCAAATTCTGGTGGACTCTGAAATAAATATGTAACAGGGTAGCAGCTGAAAAAGCCCAGTGAAAAAGCCTACCATCAATTCCTCGACCTCGCTTAGTCCAGTGCACATGTTTAAAACAGGGACAGGTGGTCAATGGAAAAGGTAACAACTTATTATAGAACATATATACCATCTTCTGCTGATCTGTTGACCTCGGTCGGACGTTGGATGCGGTTGATATTTTTATGATGAGTTTGCTGTTCCCTCTGAGTTTTCACTTTTTTTAACATTAGCACGAGCTTAAAAACCTGCTTCTGAGTTAAATGTTGCAAGCTGTAAAGTAATGTTTTAAAGTGCTTCATCCCATTTACCACCTCGGCTTCCTTCTGCTACCCTTTCGACATGCATCTGCTGCTGTTTTGTCAGTCTGCCTGGGCAGGTGTTTGATGGGCAGTTTGTTTGTCTGCTTGTATGTATGTATATGAATGGCAGGAAATTAAGATGACGCCAACCAAACAAAAGTGAAGATGATAATGTCTAATTTTATGGACAATTGAATGAGTAGCAACAACATATAAAGTTTCAGAGGTGCGTCATATTCATAACTGTGCAATATGTATAGCGATTTCCCATTTGTTGAATCCAACACCAAACATCAAGATGAACCTTTTACACATGACACATCTTTTGGATGACTCAAAAGGACCTAAAAACCAAGCTGGTATTAAAAGTCAAGTATGTAATCAACAATATGTATCACACATTATCGATTCTCTAGATGCAGATGCAAACATGTCACTCATTATCATCGTCATCATCACCATGATCACTTGTGCGTGGCTTGCAGGAGTTCTCCAGGTGCTTGATTGCTTCTTTCTTTATACTGGTTTACTCACTCACAAGTTTACAAGGTGGTAAGGTGACAAAGGAAAAGGCAGGTTTCAAGTTGAGATAAAGGATTGTTGAGCAGTTGTTGTGAATGGGATTTATGTAGCATGTAAGTTTAACATTTTTTATGATAAAACAGCAAGGGTTGAAGGATATGGCAGACGGTGAACATTTTCTAAGATAGCCACAATTTCCCGACAGATGTTTCATTTAATGTGGTGGTTTCCAGGAAAAAAGGGGTGAAGAGATGAACATCTCATTTTTTTCTCCTTTCGTGTGTTGCGTTGGCTGAAAAAAAAACTTTTTCAGAGTTTGATACTAACGTAATACATGGTGGCTGGAGGCGAAAATGTTGAGAAAATGGAAAGTGGTGGGTAGAGTGGGATGTTAATAATGTAGGGAGGTGAGGTACTTGGAGAGAAATGGAAGGGAAGCGGAAAGGGAAAATCATCATGGTCACCATGGTGGAAAAAGGAAAAGTGGTTTATGATGAGTTGTGCGTGAATAAGTCTCAAATTTTTTTTTTTCGTGGGGGAGTGCTATATCAGCACATTGGCTTAGTCACCATCATAATAAGAGCTTTAGGCACTGTCAACACATTCTGTGCCTTCTCTTGTCTCAGATGTCAGAAGTTGATGTTACACTTTTAGTATATTTAATTAACCTTTGTGATAATGTAGATGATGAAACAAGTGGGAGGAAGCGATGATGGATTTTTATCTTTCCGTCTCTTGTTTCAATTTTGGAACTGCGTAAAACGGGTCTTGATCATGCCAGATAATATGGACCATGATGATGACACATTATACAACGGTGTAATTAAGCCAGAGTGGCTACAACGCTTACTATTTTTTTATATGTAATCAGGCTTACTGTTTGTGTTGATGACTGATTACACAGGAAGAGTATTAGACGAGAATTTTACTGGGCTTTATAAATAAATGAAGAAAAAATCACTGTAATGAATACGCAAATCAGAACAGAGATACCTTAATTAGCCATTTTAGTTGTTACGATGGATCCTTACTTTTTTGATTTTAGTCATTATTGTATAGTAAAAAAACTGATTGAAAGGGAAGAGAAAAGCTCATCAACCTTTTTTCCAACAAAAGCAAATATGCAAGTGAATCCATACATCCTCTCTGAGTAAATCACCACTTTCTGTTGACAAAAGGTATAATTTGTTTTTTGGGTGGTGACAACCCAGCACATAACGTCATTTCCATTGCAGTCATCATTTTCAATTTTATAGTGGCACGGGCACAGCTCAAAAGCGGAAAATCCCAAGTTTTCACATAAATGAGGTGGTGACAACGCCTTCATCAAAAATTAGATAGCAAGATAATCATCATCATCGTCACCACCTTCAATTAATTCAGGGAGAAAATGAGAAAATGTTCATTTCCTGTGTGTTTTCTATCCATATGTCTTGTGTGCTCACTGCTATTATTGATCAGCGGTTTGCCTGGTCAGGTTAAAGATGGTCTTTGCTAATAGGGCATAAAGCAATTTTCTTGCTTATATGAACAATTTTGAATCTGATGATCTGGAAGAACCTTTCAGCAAAATAGAATCTGTCAAAATTACTGTTCCATAAAACTGCAAACCCTGTGTGATGAACAAATTGCACGCTTATCCTGTCTAGAAATATGATTCCCTCCCACTAAATAATCTTTCCGAGAAGACCGTGTGGGTCGTCTATTTCGCGTGATAGATCGATGCTGTAGTTGTGCGTGGCAGTTGCTTGGCTGCCATGTATGACGAAGAAAACAAAAGGGACAGAGATGGAAATGAGGAGTGGGTTAGTACGGTAGGATTAATGATGATGGTGAAGGAGGAGAGAATTTGGATTTGTTTCAAATGTCACCAGAGCGGAGAAAATGCACAGATTGGGTGTCCTCTGTGCACATACTGACAACTGACGATAGTGAGGTTTTAAGCAAGCGTTATCTCTGTTTTGCAGTCACCTACTGACCGCAAGTCTGCAACGCTTCGGTTGTTAAAATATATTCAAATCACTGAATGCTTTCACTCGAGGGCTACAATCTTCTGAAAATATGATTTAATTAAAATTATGTGATACTGGTTCAGTAAATTACAAAGTTGTGAATGCTTGTGGACTATATGCCTTTTGTATTTGATGCCGTTTTTTCAGAGAATTGTCCTAATTTCTATACTTGACTGTATTTTATAAAATGTCGAATACATATGTATGTTCTAAAAATATGAAAAAGATGAATGACGCTTCAAGCTCAATAGTAGGTGGGAAGGGTATTATAAGCTGTGAAGGAGGTGGAGTAGGAGTGCTAATGAAATCAAATGTCACAAACTTAGAAACATAAAGTGACGCCAGTATTTACTGTATGTGTACATTCAATTACTTTGTGTCATATTCCCAAGTGGCACGGCACGTCCCTGTCTTTTTCCTCTTTCACAGATGAATTATACTGCGGCAGGTCACACTTATGACAGTTGAATTGAACTACTGAGAAAAGTGGAGTGGAAGTAAATAGGTGGCAAAAAAATGAAAAATTAGAAGCAGCTTTCTGTCGCTCCGCCATTTCTAGTAACCTTACCGTCATATAGACCGACAATCAATCTAATTGTTATGATTCAACTTAATAGTCAACAAGATGTGTATTAATCACTCATGGTATTCATTATTCATCGTAAATATATTCATAATTGTGTAGGCAGATTCACTGTTATTATCCCGTTACATAAGACACGTGCCTTAATATTACCGTACCAATAGGGTAGATTGTTACATGAAGATATTATATTGGATGGTGGTAAAAATAGTGACAAAAATTAAAATAATAGAATCATAAACCTGAAACAATAACAAAAATTTTAAAGATGGTATACCAACTTTGACGACACGGTCCAACAATATGGTATAGTGCATAGGCATGATATTTTTGCATGCAAATAAATGCTTAGTACCTCATCCCCGGTTTCGCAACACGACGATAATTGTCGCAAATCTCAAGGCAATGCGCAGGTAGCGGAGAGAAAGGGACTGCCATTTTTTGACTGTTGTTTGCTAATACCAACACATGTCACTCTCTTGCTTGCAATATACCTGCGCATAATAATTTACTAGATAGACCTTTCTAACAACAGAAAACGATGGCGATATTTAATTTTCCGTCGGGTACAAACAAAATTCTGTTACTTGAGTACAACCTGTCAGTATACTGCAGCATCATAATTTTTCATATCATTTTCAGTTTTTACCTAAGATTACTTTTTTTTTCATTTAAAAAACGCTACCTACATATAATGTAGGCATTCTGCCTATGGACACAAGATAATAATTGGTGCTAGTAATCTGTCACCAAGTTGTAAATTGTAAGTCGATTTTTAACCATTTTTTTCTGCTGCTCTACGCTCTAACATGTGGTAATGATGGCCCCTCAGGTTTGCCGAAACAGGTTTCTGTTTCTGTGCCATGCCTGACAACCTGTGTAAAAAGATTCCATGGTAATGTAGCAGCAGCAGCAACTAGCAGGCCTCAAACAATGCAAAAAATATCTCCGTTGTACCTTGCTGCATGAATGGTGTTGTTGTAACAATTTACATGACTCTACACAGGAAGTACAATTTTTTTTACAAGATTGTGTTTGCATACCCGTATGTATGTATATATTCTTTGACATGATCCGTAATCCATACAGTAACCGTGTTCATTCAGACATTTTGCATGTGTCTCCATTTTTTATGGGGACACAGAGGTATCTCCATGCAAACACAACTGTACAACATGAAGTAAGCAATAAACTGTCAAAAAGTGTCAATGTCAATAGAAAACTTTTTATTTTTTTTTTCAATTCAATACAATTTTTTGACAGCTGCGTGGGGAATGCTGTTTGCTGATGATATTGGTTTGTGTGGCGGCGGCAGGCAGGCAGGCAATTTTTTTTTCATAACTTTGTCTCTTTTACTGTTGCTCGTCATGTTATATATTTGTGAATGTTGTAATAATAATAGCGTTTTATCTATGTACTTAGTTTATCATTTTTTTCCCTTGATAATCCATCCTCTCTCGTCTAGCCCTAGCCTATAGCCTATTTGAACTAGGCTATGCTGCTGTTGTAATCTAGAAAATAAACTTGCGCAATATTAGAGGTTTGAGAGAGATAGCAGAAAAAAAATGAGAACAGCACAACTCTTACTACATCCACAATAATGTTTGTTCGTGATCGATTAAAAAAAATTGTGTTGCTTTTTACGCTCCTGAAACTGTCGACCACCACCACCACTGCTGAATCGAATGTCCTGTCCTGTATTTTTAGATACAAAGTCGTCCTCATCATCCCCACACACAGTAGTCATCTTTTTATCCTCGTGTCATTTTGACAGACAGACGCATTGTCATTATTATTATTAATACTATTACATGGTTGGTTTTTGTCATTTCGTGTGTAATACTGGCATTAAAGGAATTGTTAAAGGGCATACCATAATAATAATGTATGCATAAAAGAGAGAGATGGATAAACTTGCGAAATATACAGCAGAGAGGCACACACACGATGATTCTGAATGACATTTGCAGAGGAACAACTATACTGAAAGGAAACTAGTACAATGCTAAGCATAGGTCAAGGTTAATAATGGTTTTGGGTTTTGCATGTCAGACTACAGCAACACTGCATATCAGAGTATCAGTGTGAGTCCACCTCATTCACATTTTCACATAAGAGCAGTAGTAGTAGTTGTTGCAGAAATAAAAGTGATGGCCATGTCGTCAGTTGCAGCAACAACGGTATCAATGATGGACTGTGATAGTTTTAGTAGCCTTTGTTATTGTTGTATGGTGATGGTAGGCAGTCCGTAAGTCCAAGGGTCCCTTCACAAAGAATAGAATGATAAGTGAAGTGACTAATGTATGCATAATGAAATGAGCTTGAGAAGTAGGTAGATATAATTTCAAAGGGGATTCTCTACCAAGATGTTGTGCTGAATACTAAAATGGTATTAGTTTATTAGCTGAAGAATTAAATATTTTTTCCTGCAGTTATCCACCCACGCTATCATAATTAATTTAAAAGTTAATGAAGATTATTACCATGTTCTCAATTGAGTCAGTTCAAAACTATCGGAAACTAATAGTTTTTTTGCATAAGGCGGAATTTTATAAAGCTGGAATGTTATATAGAGATAACACTGGAGTGCGAGATTTGGCATTTTTAAATTCGACAAATTAATTAAAGTGCCTTGTACAACATATCACGTATGGATTTATTTTCCATTTCCATCTTCCCCCGTCTTCGACATAGTAATCTTGAAAAATACTGTTGTAATTTCAGCATGAGCAGCAACAATAGCCATATAAATTATTTTGCAAAGGCAACAAGAAGGTTTTAATGCGAATTTTTGCTAAACGCATTCCAACTTGCGTTATCTACCTAATTTTTGTGCTCATTTCAACACAACAATGCTTACTTACAAGAGATAACATTGAAATGATTATATATTTTGTTGTGTTGAATTGACTTGAATAAATAAAAGTGTCGCGCCTCCAATTTTGAAGGTTTTGCCACGCAGCGGTAAACGCACACACAGCGGTGGTAGTGGTTGGTAGTGCTTTTTGCTAACTAACCAACTTGTACATAAAATACTTTCCTGCGAAATTCCCTTTCAATTGTTAAACCCACAACAATACAATCACTAATTCCATTATAAGTCTACAAAGGAGTATGTGTATGGGAGGAGAAACCATCCAGCGGAGAATCAAATAATATTATTTATCCTTAAAATAATAATTGCTTACGAATTACCTTTTATCAAAACACAGACCTATCATCCAAGTATTTCGCATTCAAACATTAATGTTGACCTTCTTAATAATGACGTCTGGTTGTTGGTATTATTATTATTATTGTCAATGACTAATGATATCATCCCAAAAAAACCTGCTGAAATGTGCCAAAAACGGGCAATAAAACACAAAAAATCGTAAACATAATTTTAATCGTGATGCCAACTTAAATAGCAAGTGCCATGCCCATGTGAGCAACCAAAGCCAGCAATGTAAATAAAAAAGCGTTAAAGATATAATATATGACAGCTTACCTGAATTATTTAGTGGATAATCTCAATCATTAATATTTTAGTTTTCGACATAAATTCAGCAATATAACATGTCATTTAACTTGCTGATAAAAGTACAAGAGAAAAATTAAAAATATAAAATAATCATGAATATTTAATGTTACAATATAATAAATAGTTAATTGAGCATATAATATATTTGTATTATTGAATTGTAATTATAACGATAAAACATTATTTTTACTCGTTTCCATTCTCTTTATCATGTCATTTTGAAAATTTTTGTGGAAGTTGTAGCGTTGTCAGCATTTATTACAAATTGACAACCTTCTTCCGTCCCCTTTGACAATAAATGATCCTTATGGCATTTTTGCATCTGGCAGCAAAATTGTATACTAATTTTGTTGAAAGAGGAAACTAGACCATTTTATTCTGTCATTTTTACATATATTCATTCATACACTTCTCTCATTACAAAAGTGTACCCTTTTTTAAAAAAGAGAGAAGAACAATTCGCTTTTTTGTTCGGTTGCAACTCTTTTTATTTACCTGTTTTTTTATATAAATTTACTTTCTGGGACAAAAACGTGAAAAAGGAGGACGAGCAGGAAGTTGCACTTCCCCTCCTCCCTCGTTCATTGTTGTGCTAGGTATACTCAGAGCACCACCACCGCCATTTACATTTCTGCTTTTGTCTTTTGACGACGGACGACTATATTATGCTTTTATAACGTGACGTTGTTCATTTTCTTAAATGTGTACCGTGTGTGTAGTTTTTATTTGTCTGGTGCGGAGTGCACAATACAAAAACACAACCTTTTCTGTCATGTTGGCAATATTGGATTGTATGAGAGGAGACGTGAAATAAAAGCACACACAATAAAAAAAATTGAACGAAAGAGGGAGAGAGGCAATAAGACGACAGGAGAAGAAAAAAGTATTCCTCGTTGATGATGTCTGACCTGTTTTTTTTCATCTCGTCTCGAGTAATTCTGTATAGCCAGAGCTCATTGATGATTAATGTTAAGATAATGATGATGCGATCATGCGATGGCATGCAATTGTGACTTGAGTGCAACAAAACAATATAATGCCATCATCGTCATGTATGAATGTGTGTCTTATGATCTTTTTTTTATAACTTAAAGTGCAACCTTGTTGTTCGTTTATCGTTTTTTCTTATGGCAAATAACTTTCTGTATAGCAATTGTGGTGGGCGCATGGTGCATTATATGAATTCGGTCTATTTTATGAGCCAATCGGTATGGCAATCTGTGTGGAAACTGTAAAAAAAATGCCACAAGAATAAATGCCAACATTGGACATGTCTTTTGGGGGAAATGAAAAAAAAAATATAAAGCGAAACCAGTGGAATGTTGAAACTTTGGTGGTGGTGGTGGGGTGAGGCAGGTTGATTGCGAAAAAAAACCAGAAAAACGTCAGGAAAATATTTTTTGACATCCGGCTTTTCTTGCTGTGTGTGCAATGGCCTTTTTATATGTTTGCAGTTTCCACATTAATACCTGCTCGCTGTAATGGTCATTATCATTTGCATATATATTTTTATGTGCGCATTAGAGCAAATTATATTTAAATGAGTGAGCATTCAGCAATATTCTGTGATGGTTTTAAAAAAGCCATACACTGACTGAGTTAGTGACACGATGGAAAATAACAAGAAGGTATTAAGTGCAAAGTCGAAACTCCATTTCGAAAATTTTCGTTGCAAAATCAATACCAATTACCGTCACCATTCACTACCACCATTCGCATCAACAATGGTTTCTTGCGGTTTTACCATCCCATCTTATTAGAATTTTCCCTCTGCTAGCCTAGCTATTTATTTAAAGATTATTACAATGTTGGGTATGCAAAAAAAACCCTTCTACTTATTCTTGAGTCGTCACGTAAATAATAAGTAATGCTGTTAGGCAACCATTACCTATAACAACAACAACACCATGAGCACAGTAACAACGCTATATATTTTATATATTCATTTTTCTGCGTCAACCTCAACTTTCAATAGATTTCGAAATCGATAATCACCTCTTCTCCCCTCGGCAACCGATAAAATATATTATGCAGCCCATTGAAAATAATAAAATAGTTTAAAATACACATTCACGCAGAAGACAAGAGGGAAAATGAAAGTGAAAAAAAAGTGTGCGGAAAAAACAGGGATGCAAATCGCATTTGAGCATGACGAAAAGTCAACAAAAATATAATCTCAACAAGCAGACATTATCATAATAATAATTTTCTTCATCCATTCCCTCTGTCTACGAATTTTATTCAAGAAAAAAGCTTGTATACATTTTTAATCCTTAGATGTGTAAATATTTTGGCAACAAGCGCACATTTTCCCCCCTATACAGTGAATATTTTGTAATTGTACCTTACATTCAATTCACACTCTCACAAGCAACAATGGCGCCATCAACACCATCATAACATTTTTTTTCAAGAAAAACTTTCAAACATTTCAATAATGCCTTATCACAAAAAAAACGGCCAGGACTACTACAGTGTTTATTCTTATCTGTAATATTTTTTGTATTTTCTTACCAAAAAATTATTATTAAAGTCGTAAGAAAGCGTAGCAGCAGCAGCAGCATCAATGTGAGGAGCTCTTAAAGCTCGCGTAGTTTTAACCTTTCAAGAAAATTGGTTTTTAAGAAATAAAATCTAGTTTATTCCTATCCACAACGTGTGTGTACGCAGCAGTTGCAATAATGAAATTTTCATCATGAGATTGCTGACTGTACGAAGATGAAAAGAGAATATTTTTTTACAAGTATGTTTCTTACACGGAGGAATAGAGTTACGTTCACCTTACAGATGACGATCATAATCATGATAATAATGTGCATGGTCAAATGTACATAAAAATGTCTTGAAAAAGTTAGCCGGTATGAACATTTCATTGTTGGGATGCATTTTTCTGCAAAAAAGCAAAACATTAATAATATTGCAATATAAATGTATATGAATCTCATACATGTTCATATTTTTTATGTGAAAAATGTAATATTCACCGCAAACTTGACTATACGATATGCAATTTAATGAAGATGGAGAGTGAGAGAGAGAGAGAGCCAGTATAAATAGAGGATATTCTGTGATGCGAGATATTTATTTCGTAAACCAGCCATGGTGATAATGATAGCTAGCTTTAACTTTGGCATTTAAGTGTAACGCTGCCACTGAACTGAGTGTGGTTGCTGTGGTGACGGATTGCGATAAATAGAAATACAGGTATGTACTATGTATATATGATTGATTCTTCGTCGACACTCACTACCATCGTCATAGTCACAAGAAAGAAGTTGGCAAGGCCAGTTTTACTGAACAACAGCAGCGAACCAATGCAAGTCAAGTGGGAAAAACCACGCACAGTCGCCACAACAACAGCAAAGACGGCATGCGAGATCCGTCATCGTCATCATGCTACTACGCCTCTCTGACAAGAGCAGCAGCTAGCATGCCAAAATAATTTAAGTAAAAAAACAGTCAGCAAAGCATGTAATATGCGTATGTATATGTCTGCATTGCATCCTTTTGTTCAATCAATGCACACTGTAATATTGAAAATCGAAAATCTAAAGACATTCTTTCGTGAACAGATCTCTCACATTTTCCGCCATATATATTCAACCAATTCAAAGAAAGCTCTGCAAAGCCAAGGAAATTATTACAATTGGATTCAATTTACATTGAATCAAATATGTAACGTAGAATGAGGTTTTTAAAGCAAGTCTGTGGAAATGTTCTTGGAAAAAGTTAATAAATGAACAAGCAGACAAGATAAGAAAATAAAACCAACATATTTTTCAATATCAACCAATTAACAGTTGATTTGTTCATCTTGCCACAAAATTTCCTTCCGTAGAATCAATGCATGATTTTTTATATTTTGGCTTGTCAACAAGCCTACTAGTCAACAGAGAGTTTATTTTCCACGAAAGAAAACATACATATTACTTTGTTTGCCGATTAATTCAATAGAAAGTAAAAATCAACTGCTTTTATTATCATTCCTAAAGTTTGTTTATTATTACCAATTACCATCATCACCACATTACACTTTTTTATATAAAGAAAGTAAAAGTACATAGGTACACATGTAGAATGTTTTATCTTATCAAATCCCATTTTATTCAGATAAGTACATTACAATCCCAAAAGATTGTGAAATCGCCACCGATTGACCACTAACAACAACAACGTCAACAGCAGCAACGCAACGTGTCCTTTTTAGCGTGTGACTTTGTGAATTTCATTTCATTTTTATTGAAAAAGAAAATATCTCCACTGCTGCTGCCAGCAAACCACCACTCTCAAGTGTCTATCTACTTGAAAGATTTTTATTTCTTCCTTTTTTGCACTCACATCATCCAACGCTACGATTTTCATGGTACTCCTCTCGTCATTATTTATTACATTGCATCCAATTTTCCATTTCCAACTTTTAACCATATTTACCATACCATCTCGCAATAATGCAGTATTGCGTTGAAAAATCCTTATAAAAACTTTTCCTCACACATCACATCCATTTAGTATTTTTTTTTGTTGCCGACAAAAAAAAACACGAAAGAGTGAGTGCAACGACTTGAGTGCACACATTTATTACTACACACATACAGCCACTGGCATGGCATCTGGCAATTCTTCTGGCAAAATACCTATAACATTCACTCTCTCACTCACTCTCCTCTCTAAAGAGAAGTTTGAGAGCAGCAGCATCACAGAAAACTAATTTTTCAAGAAACCAGAGATGAGTAAACTTAGTGAAGGAGGAAGGGGTAGTCATAGTCAGCAGTAGTTTTTTTTGCATTGCAGAGATCATAGTCATTTTTATGTTGTTTATATTGTCATTGTGAAAGGTATACAGTATACCAGTCTTAAACATATTTTTTTTCTTGCATTCTTCTCTTTTTTGGGGTATTTATTTTTTCCTGCAAAAAAATATACAAGGGATTTCTGCATCTAATATATACAGTCAGTAGTGTAATAACTTGTAAGAGTGACTCCTAGAGAGTGAGGGAGATGATGAGGAGATTAGTGTGGGAAGATTTTTGTTCATTTTGTTTGAGCTCACAGCATTTTATCTGGCTCCACGACGGTGAGGATAAAATAATGGTGAATGATGTTCAGTGACTCGCAGAGAGTGCAGAAATGAAAGAGAAAGCAGAGAGTTGTTGATGAGGTGCATGATGATCAGGCACAGGAGGACATTGTCGTCTGTTAAAGCATTTTATTTTTTTTTCATATAAAAAAAGTCAGAAAAACGCATAGGATGACTAGGCAAAGGTATATTAATGTGTGCATGTATTTTGCTACGCATGCAACGCAATAAAAGAATTTTTAATATAAAAAGTGTGCAGGTATGTATAAAAAAAGAGATGCATTTTTTGTGTATAAAAAAAGTATTTGCCAGGATTACAGCTTTTTTCTTCTTCCGTTATTTTGCAAAATGTAAAACGTTTAAAGTAGTTATAAATTATTTTGACGTGTAAAATATATAACTATATGCATAGAAGTCTACATGAACATTATTATAGCGTCATTTATGTGCCTGCGGATTTTAACGAGAGGGTAAGGAAGGCAATTTAAAAGGGGAATAAGCAGAGAGAAAAACTATAAAAACCATTCTTAGGCCACTGCACTACTCCTCGTGTGTAAGTGAGAATACCAGATTGGATTTCAAGTCTGTTTTACATTTTTACAATAAAATGCCATATTAATGCGTAGATGCAAACTTAAGGAAATACATATTTTATTTGATAATAAACTGCAGTGACAATAATATTTTTTTATTAAAATGAGTATTTTATGATTGGTAGCACCTGTCATAAATCATTAACGAAGATATGAGCATCATTAATTGCTCCCATGTTGCTCGTGCTCTACCTATCACAGAGAAAGAGAGGGATACTCCCAAAAATATATATTTTATATAGGTATTTTTAATATCATTTATTATTATAAATATATGCACACTTGTTGATTGAGATGGGCGGAGCTAAAAACGTAAATCATCTCTAACCAACATACGATACGAACGCGTCATTGCAATATTGGTAAAATTATTTAGTCTAGTTTTGCTGTTGGGTTGTCCTCTGTCGATAAGAGTGTGATACCTCTTCTTCTACCTGTGCCACTATACTAACCAATCAAAATAAAGCGACAGGAATCAGGAAGCTCTCTGCTGCTGCTTCATGCATGTATTTATCGTCTCTGATAGTAACAGAGATAATTGAGTTGATTGTTGTGAGTTGTGTGTGAAGAGGTGTCGGAAATAACAAGAGAGAGAGAGGAGGAAGAAGTAAAAAAAAGAGGAAGGAAGGACAACGACGAGGATGATGACGGAAGCAAAGTAAAAATTTACTACCATTTCACAAAAACAACAACATTTAACCGTAACAATAATGATCGCCCTGTTAATAATAAAATAAACGTGTAAATATGCTACCTTGCAGAGCTTTGTTCAATTGGTTAACCTTACATACAAAATTTTTACATTAATTATTGAACAAACGGTATAGCTGAAAATTATATTCCTTTTTATTGCAAAAAAGTTTTCGTTATTTCTACTCCTGGAGTAAGACGAAAAACATAAAAAAATATATACTGAGAAAATGTTCAAAACTATTTCATCCATGTCGCATCTGCCGAGAGATATGTTTGTTTTTCTTTTTCAATGTTGTGATTGTATAATAATAAAGCAGAAAAAACTTAACAACCTGCTGCTGCACAAACAACACACATGCATGCACGATGAGAAATAATGGGATTTAGATTTTTACTACTTGTTTAGTTAAAAGGAGTAAGTATCCATTGAGCCAACAAAAGCAAGAGTGTTGACCTCATCTCATGATCATCATCGTCATCATCGTCAAGATATGCTGCTGCAGAAGAAGAAAGAAAAAAGATGCGAACTTAACTTAAATCGTGAATGGTGATAGTGAAGAAGATGATGATACATCTCTGCAAAGTATATATTATATGTATATGGATGAATACAAGTTTTTTTTACTACATTAAGTTATAACAGACATGCAATGTGTTCACTCAAAAGGATGTTTTCTAATAGGATGATAAGAAAGTCTTTCTCTTGCTACTATATATTTTTTGCGCACCCTGTTGTACCATCACCAGTTTTTCTGTCTTATTTAATCTTCAAATATGGATGATTTTTTTTGGGAGAGAGAGAGAGAGAGTCAAGAGTAGAAAAAAAGTGAGGATGATTCTTGTTTCTATTTTTGAGATTGGAGATTTTTTTCTGCACTTGCAAAAATATATTATTAGTTAGTCATTGCTTGCGTTTTATTACATGCCGGGATGCTTTTTGATGGCGTTTGCTTTTATGGATGTTGGAGTGAATTAAGGGGGAAATGGTAGCTTGGGAAAAGAGATGTGACCAGGGAACCGTGATGGAACAAGGGAATAAATGTCAAAATTTTGTGAATAAGATTTATTTACTACAAGAGCCTGCTTTCTCACTACTCTTTCGGGAGACTAAAATGATTTCGTTGTTTTAGAGTGACAGCACAAAGCCATGTGGGTATGGTAACTTCCCCGGATATATGGTTGTTGTAATTACCAGCATCCAATTTATCCAATTATGCTTTCGTCTGTTAAATATTTGGCTAAATCTGACTGTTTATCCTAGCGACATGACGTAGCATATTATGCCAAATATTATGTAACTTGCCTACATAATTTGGCCAGCTAAGATTGAACAAGCAGGTGAGAGAGGAGACATGATAAGAATTTTGACTAATTAATTGAGTGGCTATATCGGAAGGTTCTCTGAGAGGGCCTTAAATATCCATTAACTTCTCTCCTATTTTTGCTTCGTGATGTTCAACTTGCAAAAAAAATCCCTTTCTGTTTTCTGACGATTGTGTAAGCCTATTTAGTATACATGATGCATGCATTATTCGCAATTGGCATTTTTGCTATTGAGTAACAATTTTTGTGCACGCTACTACTTCGGCGCACACACAAAAATTACGTTGCCGACACAAGCGAGCAGTTCACCTGAAATGCGTGTGTTGTATGAAACTTGAGGATGATCTAGAGCAGCAGCAACAGCATTGCCAGTTGCAAATTCAATAACTCGCTTTTCTTCAAGTACACACTTTTTTTTCAAGTTGTTGAGTTCGTCGTGACCTAAATAAAGGAAAAAGATTTTTAAAATGCAAATCATCTCATCATAGCGCTATCATCATAATAATAAATGGTAAATTGAAATTTCTTACAAGTGTGAAAACTACTACAGAGAGCAGCTCTACTTTAAAATGTGGTTTTCTTGCAGCACCGCAGTCGTGTAAAAGTAAGGCGCAATTTCGAATTATTATTGGTAGTATTTGTAATTTGCATTGCATTATCGTCACCTGAATGGAATAAGTTTACAAATTGCAGTAAGAGTTCGAGAAAAAAAATGAGTATTGGGTAAAGTGGTTTTTGGATCTCGAGGATTTTTTTGGCTTTGAAAAATGCAGCGATGCCTTTTAAAGTCAGAAGCGCTCTTTGCCGCTGTATGATTGTCTATCTTATCAATATTGCATTTAG
The DNA here is from genome assembly GCA_027743765.1 of Coecobrya sp. COE2. Taxonomy (NCBI): domain Eukaryota; kingdom Metazoa; phylum Arthropoda; class Collembola; order Entomobryomorpha; family Entomobryidae; genus Coecobrya; species Coecobrya sp. COE2. The sequence goes on along the minus strand of JAHZMV010004003.1, from coordinate 23,594 downwards.
TCTGCTTATTTGTGTCAAGATGTACTTGAGAGTTTCCATTTAAAAGTTTACATAATATTTTTATTTTTTATTCTCTAGCTTTTGGAGTCAATGAGCTTGTTAGCTTCTGTTTGTATTATACTCTTACGATTTTTTTGGGGGAAAATTCCTAAAATACTTGAAATTATTTGGGTTGTTTGCTCCGAAATGTTTTTTTTGACTCATCGGGCAACAACATCAACAAAAACAATAGGGAGGATATACCAAGTTAATGGCAAATTTATTTTGTTGGCACGCCATTAAATTTCAACCAGCCAACCACCACTAAAACCGCTTGCCCGATTGCTAGCCGTCCCGGCATAAAAAAAATAATTCTAAATAGTGCAGACACAAAGGGCGATGAAAAATAAATAAAAAATTTAAAACATTTTTCTAACTCCAAACGAAATACAAATGGTGATGATGGTGGCGATGATATTCACGGTATTGTTCCAAACACACCTCTCTCTGGCATCATCTTCATCCATTGTGCAATAATGTGCAAAATTAAAAGTTTTGAAAAAAATTGCATTTCCTATCGTTCATTGCGCTCCTGTTGCGTATCCTCTAAAAAATTTAAACTCCAACAAAAAAATATATAAAGAATCAGACGATAAGTTGTACTTTCTGATAAGCTTTCTTGCTTTTATGATGGTGATATATAGTGATGCAATTTATACCGGTAAATCGGCTATATAGTTTTTATTCTATGCTCTCGTTGTTCTAGTTTTTTTCTTTAAATGTCTTCTTCACTTTTGTTTGGGTTCTTTAGATCCTGTCCTAGTCCAACATGTACAAATTTTTAAATTGAATGAATAAACAGTACTACAAATTGGGTGCATTCATTTTGCCAACACATTTTTTTCCTTCCTGTTCAAAAATTAATGTCATTGAATCTCTATCACTGAAACGCCCAACAAGGCTTCATCCCATTTTATATTGAACGTTCCCATATAGAAAATCCTCTGCAAAAACGGTCCGTTTTTACAACGTGTGTCGTTGCCGTTTTGTATATGCTCCCCGTCTCTCTAATGAGTCAATGTTCTTTCCGGTGGAAAACACAAAAGTGACTTTTTTATTTATCCTTCTGCCGGAACTACCACTGCTCACTTTCTGCACTTGTTATTTTATAGTGCACACTAATCCTAATACCCCTTTTTTCAGAATGATTTGTTGTTAATTGGATTTGAAAAGGAAAAGGCGAGAGAGGAAAAAAAAGAAAGGGTTTGTGTTTTTAATACCCTATCCAACTTATTGAGCATTCAACTCTCCAACCTTACACCACCAAAGCGATATGCACACACTTATCTTATGTTGATATTATTATATACAGTTATTATTATACATTTGGATAATAGCCTCTCAAAATAGTTAGGTATGTGTCTGCTGGTGATAAAATAAATGCGAAATGGCAAGCGTCATCATCATTACCTTTATTATTTTTACACGCGTTTTTTATTCCTTCTCTTCGGCTGTTACCGATTAAATACTCATTTATGGCGTGTGTGTGGTGTGGTGCATGATATGGCATGCAGGCATACTTTTTACAAAATCTTCTTTGATGTGATGGACCTCATAAATTAAAGTGGGAAAAATGTAAATGGACTCTCTCTCTCTGTCATTTCATTCCTTACATCTTGTTCTGGTTTATTAAGAAAATTGTGCAAAAATAATATATGTATATGTGCATATAAACATTCTCTTTTTTTTATTCTTCTGTCGATATAACAACGAGTATATAAATGTACTACAGCTTATTATCATGATGATCATGATGATGAAGTGCACAAATAAAAAAATATTGTATCTTTTCTTATTTTTAGTTTCACTCTCACCCTTTCTCTCTATCTCGTTTCGAAACAGAAATGTCAAATTTGAAAAAACCATGCCAATTTCTTCTCTGCTCACATTTGTTTCCCATGTTATTTTTCTCTGCTACATCTGCTCAAGTGGTTATCATATTATATCGGTGGTGGTTTAAGTGGCGTCAGAAGTTTGGACCATTACCTTGCTACTTTAATATAAGCAGTGCAGTGCAGATGAAGATGCATGCAGGCTAAAGCTATATAGAACTAAAGCAAACAGAGAAACAACAACAAGTTTTTTTGTAATTTAAACAGACTCTAGCACAACTATCACTGCTACTACCACCGTGACTAGATCGCTGTTGTTGAGACGATGATGATGACAGTCGCAATAATTTTTCCCAGTCTTTGGCTGGCATCCTTCTTATCATTCATTGCATTATAGATATATAGTGTGTATGAAAAGAGAGAGAGAAAATCCGACGCCACGCCATGCCACTAAATGCAAACACCACCACCACCAGCACGACGACGACGGTTCAAATGGGGTTACTTAATGCCAGAAGGAAGAGGAAACTGGTACGAACCATATTAGGAAAAATGACGACCAAGACACGATCATCGTCGTCATCATCGTCAACACTGCAAATGAGAGAGAGAGAAAAAGCGTGCGTTTAAAAACTTTTAACGTTTTCCTCCGTCTCACGTTTGCGTCTTTTTGTGGAAAATTGCTGAAAATAAGCAATAGGAAGGAAGGAATATAGAAATGTAGGAAAAATTGAATTGTCAATATTACATCTGCAAGAATCAGGATTTAAAGAAAAAAACAGCCAGGATTCTCTTCTGGCTCCATATAAAACCATAAATATTATTATTGCAGCAGCGTTTTCCTTTCATTTCTACTTTAACGACTTTCTATATGACTTCTTGTCTGTGATGACTATTAGGTATTTTTCGCTGTTATATATTTTTTCTTCTTTAGTTCACCTTTTTGCCCTAAAGAAGATTGGATAAAAAGGTTTTATATTTAATAGTAAACCAAACTATCGACATTTTGTTGGTGCAATATAAGCAGCATGGTTGCTGGCTTGCAAGATTGGCTTACTTTCTATTTTCGGAATGGACAGCTCTTCTGTCTCTCTCTCCGTTAGTCATATTTTTATTTTGACTTTTGCCATTACACTTATGATTTACTCGTGTAGCCTACACGGCGTGTAGGTATTTCGAATGGGAAGAAGGGAACTCATAAAAAGCTCATATTTTTAATAACTGTTGATACATTAAACATTTCTACTTTCTCCGCTCATTATAAAGTATAATGGAAGGATTATAACGTTTGTAATTTCTTTCTTATTACTTTAGTAATAGAATTGAAGGTGATCCATAGTAATTAAATTGGCGACAATTGTGTGTTGGTCTTTATTATCCAATTAATTTCCTGGTTGAGTTAAGCAAAGTGGTTTTTTATTAGTCATCAAAAAAACGAGACAAATAGTTTTCTCAACTTCCTTTCTTTAATGAGCAATCACGTTAACAAAAATAAAAAGTAATGCTCTTGGTCAATTTAGTCAAGAATCATCGCGTTTGGTTTCCTCCAAACGAACCTTAAGAAATTTCGGATACCATGTAAAAGCCCACATACTTATTTTCTTCATGTTCAATTTACCATAAATGTACATTATAAAAAGCAGGGCATCAGCATACTTTTTTATTTTATTTTTTTATTTATTTTTAAATATAAAAACGCACGTACCCAATTTCATTTGCGTTACGGCACGGCTATTTTTACACTCTTAAAACTTGCATTGCTACTTACAGAAAACCGCATCATCTCACACCATGATCAATTTTCTTCAAAAGCTACCTTGAAGACTGAGAGAATGCTAAAAACTTCTGCTTCTTTTCTCAGAGAGACGGCACGGACCAATATGTTTTTCGTCTTTTAACAACACAACGTGCTGGCTGACTATAATATGGCCACATAACTTTGTTTTTCCGCAGGAGGAGTTGTATCTTCTTCTGTGCTCATTCATTATTATCTAGGTTTTATTTTTTTTTTCGGGTAGATTTCAAAATATATATTTAGATGGTTGCATAGATAATAGAAGCTCTCTCTATATAATATATGCAAGTATAACAAGCTGTGGGAAGAAGTGGCGGTGTTGAATATAAAATTGTACGTGGGCTGCTAATAGGTGTGTAATAATCATGACGACAAGTTAAATGGCCAAAGTCGCACAAAGTGCGCGCGGAATCAAGAAATCTGGGTACATTACCATCACCGCCGCCACTACTGATCCACTAAACTACACCAACGCAAGTGTGCAAATAAAATCGTTTGAAAATTCAATAAATAAATGACAGCTAACATCATATCACCATATAGCACAGTGCTGCTGGTGGTGTGGTGTGACTCTCCAAAAAAATTGATGACAGCAATTCAATAAAAAAATGCCATACTTCTTATCTAACATTGCCTTTTTGTAATACCGGATCCCCCATAAACAAAAATGACGTGCTTTCTTCCTTCCGTTTTCATCTTACAACAGCATATCTTACCACCTTCTCAACAAATTCCATTATCAGCACGTAAAAATATATATAAGCATTGTTATTTTATTGTAACGAGAGGAGGAAGCTTATTTTTGTGCAATTCCTTTTTAAGACTTTTCACACTATCTTATATACTCCTTGAATCGTCACAAGTACAAGGTCCGAAAAAATTTGTGTACTTTTTCCACACGGAAACTTTAATGACGATAACCTTTTCTTTCTATTCTTCGTGTACAACGTTAAATGTTACAAAAATAAATTTTACTAGTGGAAACAGTAATATAGCGCTATATAATGTAATATATCTTGGCATTTGGCAGAGTCATCCTTTCTTCTGACTTGTGCCGTTGTCATTTCATCCTCACAAGAAATTTAAGGCACACACGTTCACACAACAGGAGACAATAAAGTTAGAAATCCGATTGGAAACCGTGACGACAGTTGAATAACTTTGTTGTGTCAATTTTTTTTTGGGGTTCTCTAAAAAAACTCTCAAGCTTCTGTATTTTATATGCGGTTTTATGTATATGGCCTTTAATGAGATTGTTCCTGTTGATCTCAATGCCATGATAAAAAAGTTAATGCTGTTTTAACCTAACATGATCAATGCGAAGATGAAGTTATATATATTTTTTTCTGTGTTTGAAATTTTTATGTGTACCTTTCCTTTCCAAGGACCAATTATCCTTTGTCGTTATAAAACCGTGTGTGTTTAGAATACGGCCACAAGGAGAAAATTGGTGTGATTGGGAATTGTTGTAGGGATTGCATAATAAAAAGAGGTTGACGAGGACGCCACATTCAGCAAAGCTTATCGTGATGAATCATGATGACATTGTAAAATTTTTAATGGGATGTGCCCAACCTTTAAATTTTAAGGTGTAATGGCACTTACTTTGAGAGAGACATGGTTTTTTTAAAAACAAATTTTATTTTTGTATAGATGAAACATTATATTTAGTTTTTGAAATCTATTTACCACTTGAGAGATAAGTTACCTATGTATTTTATTTTTAAAAGCTAATGTATGCTTTTGGCATTCAGTTAAGTAAGTATAGTAGCGGTTTAGTTGCTAAGAGACTTGGGAAGGAATGTCAAGAATGAGAATGGATTTTGTCATGGTGCCATGATGATATTTTTGGAGAGATGCACATCGGCGCTTACATATCTTAAAATGGTATTATGTTGGAATTTTCAAATTAAAAATAACAATAACGTGTGCATAATACTTACTTATGCTAAGTTTTTTTAGGATTATATAACTTAATATACAACAAATTTGCTTTGATGTGGTTTGTATATAAGTTCATATTTGTAATAATAATAAGTTTTTTATAGGTTAGTTGGTCAGTTTTTATGCTTCTCAGGTTTCCTTACTGTACAAAGTGCAATTACATAACAAATAATTAATATTTCATCTGATAGTTGTATGATGTACGTAAACGTCAGAGGATTTGGAACCTAAAGTCTGATTAGATTTAATTAAAGATGGTTATCAAGTCAAGTATTCCAGGTTATTTTACGGTTACAAAAAAGTACATAGCGCATCTTTTTGCACAAGAAATTTTAAAAATGATCCTATCGGCATCGTCTAGTGGCGGCGGTGTGCTGATTAGTATTGTCAGGTGAAAAAAAAGAGGAAAGTGGCACATTTCCACACGGGAGACTTGCCACCAAATAAACTACTTAAAAAAAATTTCTGTATGCATGTACGCAATTTATATCCTCTATATATTCTAAAAAAGGCTTAAAAATGCAATCCCATTTTTTCAAGTGTATGCATTAAGTAGCTCCTTTACCTTTTATACAACAATGTTTCTATATTCAAAGGAGTTTTTAACGTGTGGGAAAACTGCACTTGGCAAATGCCCACCAACCTCATCAACCTCCGCAAACACAATCAACAGGTTTTTTTTTCATATACGTACTTTATTTTTTTCTCCTTTTTACCATGGTTACGTAAAAAAAATGATGCACCACCACTGCAGTTTTGCAACCTATTTTTTTTGTCTATTTATTGATCGTTTCATATAAAATGCTACATTTACTTCCCCCCACCACCACCTTTTTCTCTTTACGTGTTCTCATTCAGACTGCATGAAAAAAAGATTACACAAAAAAGGCTACCAAAACAATATTTACGGTAAATCCACCAACTCTCTGGCTGAAGAAAGGTTTTTAAAGCAGAAAAAAAGTTACGTGAAAAAGAAGATGAATGCGCGCATGCATAAATACCTGTAAACGATGCTTTTATGTAGGTGATTATATCAATTCATTTAAAGTTGCGGTGCGCGATAAGATGTTTTCATTTGATGAGGCTTTCAGGTATATAAATAAGTTAGGTAATAACAATAAAAATCTTGAAAGATGCAGAAAAGTTAACAAGAAACTGCAGTGAAAAAGATGTCTATAGAGAAGCGTGAACAATATAGCGGCAGACAAACTGAAAAGAATATATTTTATGTTAAACATAAATGATTATTTTTTTATGCAGTATGATGGATTGATTGAAGATTATTATTTATTTTGATGATGACTCTCACGTTATAATTTTTCTTTAATGATGATTAAAATAATTTACCGATATTTTCAAGACAGAAAAATTATATGCCTCGTGCGGAAAAGGTGAGCACGGGATTTTACTAAATGTACCTACCATTTTTAAACTAATCCGTGTGCTTTTCTTTTTGCACTCCATTTTTTGTAAAAAAATAATTCCGTTGTCTTGTTTTGAGCCGGTGACACTTTTATCTGGCCATCTTCTCTGAAAAAAACTAGGCCAATGAAGCTTAAAACACCGCCACCACCGCAGCAATAGTAGTGGCAGCTGTATATTTAGAGTATTTAGTTGTATTACTTAATTTGCTGAACGACTTTGTCAAATCGTGACAAAAAAATCTGAGGGGATTTCATGTTGAATCTTTGTTGCAAGCTTGATGAACGAACGACCGTCGCGACATTCCAAAATGGTTCGTAAAAAAAGATTACCGTGACAACGACCGCATATTTTTTTCAGTACAAGTGGCTGTTTTTATATTTGCTCGAGATGAAGTTGGTGACAAAAAAAAATTGATCTTGTCTTTGTTTGTGCATGCACCAATGCCTGGTTTAGAAATATTGTAAAAGCGGCTGCTGCTTCTACTACTACACATACTTAACCATAGACACAAATTTAATGGTAGATTATATTTAAAACCTTCAAGGATTTGTCATCAGTTTTCTGCTAATTAGCTGCGGTTGACAGTTGAGGCATTCTTTGTATTGGCCACTCCCGGCCTCGTCGTTGTCGCTGTTTTTTGTTTGTTTCAAGTCACTACATTTTACTCTGGCGTTCATGGTGACTGATTTTTTCAAAGAATTAAAGTCATGCGGAGTAATAATGGCGGAGTATACACCACCGGAAAATCATGCATGAAGGAAGAGTGATGCTGATGATCTTGATGATTATCTAGTACTAATCATCGTCATGATCATGATCATCTTCACCGTTACTTTTTTTAGACGCTTCATTATCATCTCCGTCTCATCACCTTAAACAGCGTTTCTATATTCTCATCCAATCTATTCTAGATAAGAATACTTAATGTTTAGATGGGATGAGGTTTATGTAAAAAAATCTGATAAAAAATGTGTCATTTTAATTATCCTAAAAAAACTTTTATTGACGCTTAAGAAAAAGGTCAATCTGTTCACTCAAGCATGGCCAAGAAAGCTAAAACACGGTTACTTGTTTAAAGTTGTCCATTAAACAAATTTATTGTGTTTTGGCACATATTTTTAGCTAGCTATCTGGCCTTTACGGCAAATTTGCTCTGTATCGATTCATCTGTAAAATGCAGTAATTGTTAAAACTTTGCAGCATTTAAAGTTGTTGAAGCCTTTTTGACAACACTCGCATTTTCTTAATTGTGGTAAGAATAGCACTAGTAGAAAATATATGAACAAGTAGGTTAACTAGTGCTAACTAACCAGCATTTAAGAAAACATTCATTAGAAACGTAACTCAGGTTGGGTTGCTTATGTTAACCCTCTCATGATGAAATCACGACAAGTTTTCAAGAAGATTAAATATTTAACCCTGACACATGACTTAAAGTGTTGTGTGAGGTTTTTCTAAAGGAATGCTGCTGATTATACTGACCATTATTATTATTATGATTATGTACATGATTATAATTACCTGGAGGAACTGTACAGAACAGGGACATGGCTATTATTAATTTTTGTGGAGTAACATTAAAGCTCAACTTAACTAGCGTGACAAAAGGCCTGTGTGAGTAAAGAGGAGGAATAAAGGAGAACTGATTTATCAGTAGTTAGCAAAGTATATACACATAACATGTTTAAATGTGTATGTGAGCCAGCGAAGAAAAAAGAGAATGCATCATAAAAACTGGGATGGGAATTTGCCAAGTGGGTCATCAGATAGGATTCTCTCAGAGATTTGGCTTCACAATTTTTTTTGATGGTGATGACATTGAAATGGTTCGCTTTTCATTTCTACGTGTTCCACCTCAATCATACAGGTAATATGTAACAGTGATCTGTTTATTGGTTGGCTTGTAGTATGAATCATGATTTTTGTATTGTCAATTATGTAAATGAGATGACAAATTTATGTTCTTAAAGGACATATTTTTAGTTTAATTGTTTCAATGTTTTTTTTTACAATGCTGATTGTTGTTAATTGAAAATTGGCATGAGGATTAATTAGTGGATTGGAATGATGTTGGTGGTTGGTTATTATCCATGGAAAATTAAAAATGTTGAATGAGGCCATAATTGATGGTTATTTTTATTATTTTATTTATTTTTACAGGGCCGTGACTGATCCTCGTGATGGGAAGCGAGTGGCTCTGAAAAAGCTTCCAAATGTGTTCCAAAGCCTTGTGTCTGCAAGACGAGTATGTCGGGAGTTGAGAATGCTCTGCTTCTTCAAGCATGACAATGTCCTGTCGGCACAAGATATTTTGCAACCACCTCACATTGACTTTTTTCAAGAAATGTAAGACTTTCGTTGCAAAAATTAAAAATAAATATGAATGACATTCATTTAACGTTCAATCATAATGATAATTTTTTGGGGATATTTTGTTTTTATAAAGTGAGTAGTTTTTCGAACTCGGTTCAAAAAATACCTTTCACCTTTTTTTATGTAAATAACTCACCCATTTTTAATCTTTCTTTTAACAGGCTCGCAGAATAGGAGTAGAAGAAGCTCTCAAACATCCGTACCTAGACGAAGGTCGCCTTAGATTTCACTCGTGCATGTGTCGGTGCTGTCGCACGTCCTCCAGTGGACTGAGAAACTACGCTGCCGACCTTGAACCCTGTGTTGAGCAACCTTTTGATGACCGATGGGAGAAAAAAGTCATGTCACTCCAGCATATCAAGGAGGAACTCTACCATCTCGTCTCGGAACACGCCCAGAGTAATCGCACTCCACTCTGTATTAATCCTCATTCTGCAGCTTTCAAGAGCTTCACCAGGTAAAAATAACTCTTATTTAAATCTTACCATTTTACATTAATATTTTTAAGTGTGCTTTATTGTAACTCATTTTTCTCTTTTCTCTGTTCCAGTTCAACCGTGGCCCACCCGTCAGAATTACCACCGTCACCCCATCAATGGGAATAACTAAGTAGAATATAAAATACCCACCTTTGATATCATTAGAAGTAACGACAGAGAAAAAAACTATTATAATTAAAAAAACACTTGTAAAAGGTCACTAGAAATCTTTGCCTTCGCCACTGACTGACCACTTGGGCTCAGTTTTGCTAGATTACTATATATACTACTCATCATCACCAACTGTACTGAATTATATAAAAAAAACTACTACTGTAATTAAAAGTATGTAATCCTTTCTCTTCATCGTCTCTCATTTGTGTAATTATATGTGCCCTTCTCTAAATACCTTGTCAAGTGGGACAGTCATTGGCAACGCAAAGGCACTCTCCTCTTCTGGTGCACTTTTTACCCTTTTGTAGTACCAGAGTAAAGAAAAATGTACGGAAATTTTTGTTAAAGTGCATAACCTGGGTGTTTGCTAAAATAATTCAGTCAATTGTCTTTGTACAAAAAAAAAATATTATGGTAACTTTCTTCAAAATCAGATCCGTTGTCCACTTCCTCATTCTGTCAGTGTGCCTTTTCAATTTAAAATCATTTTCAGTTTTTTGTCCTCTTGAAATTAGTTTTCACGTTACCTGTTAGACAATTTCCAGTTCCTTTTTTCCTCTTGTATCTCCCAAATATTTTCTTACACTACAATTGACTGAATATACCAAGCAACCCTTTATTTGCACTTGAAATCCAAAATTTTTGCGATGGAAAAAATGGTATAAGGAAAGCTAGTTTTGTTTAAAAAAAATGGAAAGAATTACGTTTCTCGTATAGATTATTAATATATTATATATAAAAAATATTAATTGAAATGAACCAGCTTTTATAGAAATATTAGTAAATAATTAAATAGAAGTAATCTTTGAGTACATTATAAAAACACACACAACACATAGCCATCTCCACCTTATTGACCTAGAGACACACACACACCGTGTATTATTAATATATATAATTATTATAGAAAATTAACTAGTTACTATTGTGTATATAATCATTAATTGTTATACTGATCGTCGTTTGTCGTCTCGTTTGTCGCTACTTTATTTAGATACAGAGATATTATCCGAATTGTATAATAGACGTAGAGAAAGAGAGTAATTAATTGTTTGCAGAGATAATTACTACTACAGTTACTACACGAGGTATCGTTTAAAAATTACTATTCCTAATTGTAACAAGTTGTAATAAAAAGCTTTTTTTGTATAGTTAGAGATTTTCTTTTTTGTGGTTGTTATAAAGGAAGTAAAACAAATGACTGTGCAGCTAATGAAAAACAATTATGTAATTAATTAGAATAATATTACCCAACAATTTAATTATGTATTTTTCTTCATTCTGTTTTATTTTTTCTTTAATTGATTTCTCTCTCTTCTCTCACTTGTTTAATTATTTTCACTGGAATAATTTTTGCAGAGGAAAAAGATAAATTGTTTCTTTCTTTCTATTTGCATGTCTACGTAACTAATTGTTCTGCACTTTCTGTGTTAAAAGTTATACTCTGGGATTTGCAATTTCTACAACAAAATGTTATAAACAATTCATTAATTTTTAGTTGCTAATGAAATGAAATCAAATTATCTAAAAAGAAATCTCTCCCTTTCTTCTTTATACTCTCACATTACACACAGACTTAAGTTTTGTTTTTGCATTAAAAATATGATTATGATGAGGAATATTTAAAAAAAAATTAAGTGAACCAATACGTGAAATTGACTAGCCTAAAAATATAAACAGAAAAAAATTAATGAATAGATTGTAATTTAAATCTAAATGACAGAAGAATGACAGAGACATAAACCATTATAAAGAATATGTATTATTACAAAAAATGCACTCATTTATATACATATTATAAATATATAATAGCTCTATATATAAAATATTAATTACTAAAATGATGATGATGATGTATTAAGTTGTCATGCATGCTGACTGTGTTAAATTTAAGTAGTAGATTTTTTCTAGAATATATATTAAATAAATATATTGATAGTTAGCTAAGTATACTATGTAAATGAAAAAAAAGTTGTTAGTTAATTAGAGTTAGAAATTTAGTAGACTAGAGACAAAGAAATGAAGCGAAAGAGAGAGATAGAGAAAGACGCAATATTATAATGAGCGTAGATAAGGAAGTGTTAGCAGCAGTTTTTTTAAAAAGTAATTCAAATAGCTAGTTTATTTGAAGAAGAAATAAAAAAAACTAAAGCTGAAATATATAATCACTCATTATACTTAGCTGTCTGAATGAGAATGATTTTTTGGGAAAAATGAGAAGGAAGTGACAAAGTATTGGATATTTGAAACAAGAGATTTTTTGTCCAGAAAATGGTACACGCGCAGTAAAATCGGATATATAAAGTTCCGTTGTTACATTATAATTGTTTGTTGTTATAAATTAGAAAAATCATTTTCTTTTCTCCTGCTGCTGCTTGATACGAAAATAATAATGAATTGTAATGATGACAGGTTTGCCAATAATATTTTTATGAGTAAAATAGAAATAGTAATTTTTTTATAAGTGAAAAATAATCGCATTAAAAATGGTAGAGTAGAAAGGAGTTTGTACATTTACTACATACATTATACTTACTTACACAACACCACGAGCAGCACTAAACCACGTGCAATTTTTTTTATTAAGTTCTTTCTTCTTCTTCTTCTTCACCGTCATTTAAATATTTAGTTTAATTGTTCTTACTCAGAAAATACATTACGTATGAAAATAATGTTTGTAACAAGTGGCGCCGGTGGTGGTATAAAAAACGGTTACACGAGCAAAAAGATAATTAAATATTTAGTAAACATGTTTTAATATATATAATGATTATAATGTCGTGTGTGAAGGACATTTATGTCAAAAAATTATATACATACTTACATAAACCACCACCCCCACTATACAAATATAAAAGAATATCGAAAACGCAGTCATCACCATTAATATAATAGCTTATGTATATCCTCGACGATTTATTATGTCATCGAATATAAATTTGTAATTTTCAGTTACCTTAATCATTCACACTTAAAAATACACACATCGTCACACAACAAGAAAGTGTTTATAATGTTAATTGTTACGAATAATATATAATAATCAATTGTCATTGTTCGTCATCATAAAAAAAACCATTTACAATCACTGTTTATTCATTACTTTTCTTATTAAAATATAATATGTGTATTTAATTATTAAGAGTTTATTAACGTTACAAAAAAAACAAGCGAATTCATCATTTTTTTCTGAATACGTCTTCTTCTTCGATTCAAGTCGCTTTATAATGGTTTGCGTATGAGAAGGTGATTTAGTAGAGAGAGATGAATGATTGATTGTTTATATTAAAGTTTAATGAAAAAAGGAGAGAAAAAATATATAGAAATGTTTAAAAATATGCTTCTCTATTTTCATGTTTGTTCAGTGTCAATGGTATTTTTATTTTAATTATGGATGGAGAAAGCAAAATGCAGCATGAAATGATTCATTATACCACACAACAACAATTACTACTGCTGTGCTGCTGTTATTTGCAAAGTACTTTTTTTTCTTTATTATTATTGTAATTAAAATATACACAATTAATCATCTCCAGTGGAAAAAATACAAGGGCGGCGGATGATGTAACAAAATATAATAATAATTATAATAAACTGTGTGTAGGTACGTGAATTTTCTTCGTATTATTCTTCTTCTTCCACTTGGTCGTCGTCGTCGTTGTCAAAATAATTAAAAATATTAAGTACTATATAAATACTGCTGCTATTATTGTTGTGTAAAAAGAAATATATTGTCAGTACAACGGAACTGAATTTTTCTTCAGCCTGTGTGTAGTCACTACTATAATCTACTCTAACCTTCCTATCTAGTTTGTTATAATGATGGAAATAATAATGATAAGGATTATTATTGCATTACAATAAAAATACATAGAAGAAACAACAAAATATTAAAATCTTTGATTTTTTTGTTCAAGTAAATTTATTTCACAAATAATTTTCATACATTGGCTTAATTATACATACAAACGGTTACTAATTGGAGACCCAGTTGTAAATGCATTTTGTTTCATTTTACATACCTAAATACAGAGCGTCACAGGAACAAAGAAAACAAAGAATTCAAGCTAACAATAATATGTAGGTATACTATATTAGTCTCAATACTTCATAATTCGCAGTCATTGAATTTATAGGGCACATCGTCAACAATACCGAGTACTTAAATGACATTTTCCCTTATCGGCTATAACAATTTATTACGTGTGTGACGTATGGATAGTAGACTTTAATATTTTATAAGCCAGGCGAAACAGTCAATTCTGTTGAACAGCTCAAAATCTAATCAAATCAAATCAAATCAAATCAATCCGCATCATTCATTTTCAATTTGTTAGTAACAGAACAGTTGACTGGCAGTATAGTAGCTAATTGTAAATCTTCTTGGAGATTTAAGTTTGAAGGAAGGTTAAGGGACTGCTTTATCAGTAAAACGTCTTTGCGTGATTGGTGTTGTATGATCAGTGATTAAAGGCGAGATTTTGATTTGAAAATTGGCTAACGTCTTGTGAGGTAGAAGTGTTAAAGAAAAGGTAAGATGTAAATATGATTTAATTATTGTTGCAAAATAATTATTGAATGACACAGTAGATTTTTAGGTAACCTATTTGAGTAGGATTATAACTAGGTTTTCGGCCTGTTAACACATAAAAACCATGTTATGTGTTAACATGCCCTGTTAACACGCTAGATCTTATGTGTTAACAACCAAGACAGGTCCAAGAGAGGGGCTTATGTGTTAACAGTTGTTATTGATCAAAAACTTTGTAAATGTTATTCGAATAAAGTAGGAGGGTCTTACAACAAGGGCCGTTGGTTGTCGTCCTTTAAAGGACGATTAAATAAGTGGTATTTTCCACCAACATTTACAATCTCGGCAACTGCATTCAGATCTGAGCTTAATTGAGCTTAATTAATTGGCTCGGAATAGGGTACTGGATATATACACGGGCGATGTGAGCAAACTTTTTGATCAATTAGAAATGTTAACACATAAGGACCTGTCCTTGGTTGTTAACACATGTTGTTTATGTGTTAACAGGCTAAAACCTGGTAAATATAATCCTACCCTTATTTGATGGTATGATGTACCAAAAATTGCTTTCATTTTAATGGATCATGGGTTTTTGGATTGAACTGATAATCTAAAAGCAAATCTGAATTAATGACTGTTATTTTTTCCTTTTACCAGCTTGCTTCAGAACGTCAATTGTTGGAAAATCGGCAACATGGTCAAGGATCATCCAACTCACAGTGGTAACAATTCAATAAAAATTAATTAAGATTCATACTAAAGTAAATGTAATTCAATGCTGTATGTGTATGGCACTTTGATCCACTTGAAAGGAGTGTGTAATTACACACCCAGCGTTTGTAATCTAATGTCACCATGAGCAGAGTTATGCTTGAGCCAAACTAAAAATTCGTCAATTTGACCATCTCCCAAAATATATATCATTGTCCTTGGGCTTTTAAATTATACCCTGCATTCGTTGTTTCCTTTAAAGTAATAATGAAAGCTGATCTCTTCGGTTTAATGAATTTTGTATCATGTAAACCAATGGATGTTAAATGATCTCACTCCTGAAGCAATCTGATACTAAATGAATTTAATTATCTTATTATATTTTGACATTATAGATATGGCTCCGTCCGTCCAAGCAATCATCCAAGCAAAGGTATGAAACTATTAAAGCGAATGAAAGAATTATAGAAGCCAAAGACTGGATCCTACTTGCAAAGGATATTACTATAAAAGCCCAAGAAGTGACCATAGAAGTCAAAGAACGGATCATCCAAGCCAACGAAAAGATTATAGAATCGATGGAAACCATCATATCGAAGAAAGACGAGATAATAACTGAACAACAACGTCTCATTGACACCCTCATAAATGAAGATTCCTCAAAAAAAATACTAAAAAACAATTCTTATAATTGTAAATTTCAGGGTGAATTATGTTACAAAACAATAAAAATATTTCCATATAGCCGTCGTTGTCAGAATGTCATACTAAATTAAGTACTATATATTACTGCTATTGTTGTGTAAAAAATATATTGTCAGTACAACGGAACTGAATTTTTATTCAACCTGTGTATAGTCACTACTATCATCTACTCTAACTTTTCTACCAAGTTTGTTATAATGATGGAAATAATTATGATAAGGATTATTATTGCATTACAATAAAAAATATATGAAAAACAGCAAAATAATATTTCATTCGTACAGTGTTTTTTCATTCCAGAACTCATTTTCATAGCGTGGCATTTCTCTAGCATTTTATACAAAGGGTCATTAGCTGCAAGCCCATTTGTAAAACTAATTAGTTCTCTTTTATATTCCATTAGATTAGCATTTTGTTTCATTTTACATGCTAAAATGATATATGGCCATATATATGGCAAATATATGTATAATAATGTGTTCAATCAACCACCAACAATCAGCATTATCGTCGAAACTATATCCATAATAATCACACCATTGTCATGTCATATATTGCAGAGGAAATCCTGACCTAGGGGCAACGTGGTAACTTCCAATGTAAATTATGTGAAAAGATAGTAAAAAATTAATAATAAGGGACATTTTACATCACGCCATGTTAGGGTACACCAATGCATAAAGGTTAGGACCAGAAGTAAATTGTGAGATTTCTTTTATGCAGCTTTTTAGTGAAAGGTTCGACATGCAACTGAAGCGTTAGATCCCAACATGATTAAGCGTTGTGACCAGTGTCCAGCCTACCTTGTCATGGCAAACCAGCTCGCACTGCATAAACAACAGACGCACCAATCATTAGAAGATGAAAACCGCAGAAAGGCATTATGTGACGCCTTCAAATGTAAATTCTGCGATAGTGCGATGACACCGAAGAATACGATCCAGATCATGCCATTCATGAGGCAAATGAACACTCGAAGAAACCACACAGGTCTCTGCCGCTGAAACCTCCTCCCAGCCTTTGTTCAGGTGTTCCAGATGTTGGTTCAAGTTCGGTGAAAGCATACAACACAAGCATAAAGAAATGATATTTTATTACTTTCTTTTGATTAATATGCATTTAAATTTAATAGGAAAGGGATAGTTAAACTTTTTCCGCATTTCTGGCAGAGGAAAGTAAAATGACTTCATTTAGATGTTAGAATATTACAATTTTTCTAATAAATTTCTAATTTAATGATTATGTAAATCAGATGACTATCGCTAATCACAAAAAGTTCCTTTTTTGAGATCATGTGAAAGTCATCTTTCTTTATTTTCTTTTGTGACGGACTTTTGTGTGTATTATTCAAAATAGTTTGAACTTGAGTATTTAATGTAAATTAATATCAGAGGTCACTTCCGGTATAAAAAGTGATATTTGTTCGAAATTTGTACTTTTTATGATTTGTTGGGCAGCACTCTAAGAACCATTCCTTGTATTTCTGATGAATCCATTTAATAAAGTTCTTCTGCTGTCATTAATTTGTTGCATGGATGGGATTGTGGGCTGTATACTGATTGTTCCTGATTCGAATAAAATACCAAATCTGGAGTATGTAGAATATTTTCCAAGATTTTATAAATTAGTTGATTATGTAAAAACGTATGAAAACCGATCAAATTTGCTTTTCTTTTTGAGATCATGTAGAATACCGGAAGTAATGACCTTTCTTTGTTTTCTTTTTGATTTTCAATATTATTCAAAGTAGTTTATGAACTTGAATACTAAAAGTAGAATGTCACTTCCGCTGGAAAAATTGGTATAAATACAGGCTGAAAAATTAAATTTGTCATAATGTGTTTGGCAGCGCTCGAGCAGAGTAAAGTCCTGAAAGTTCTTAACCGTTTGTTCGAAAAGCCATATTCTGGAGTCTGTCTCAAGTGAGACTGGTCCTTAGATTTGAGAAAAGAGATCACTGTTCATGCACCGTTGACGGTTATCATTTTGGCGTGCATACTGAAGCATCACTTTTTGTGACCGTTACGGTTAAGACGGTTAATATTACTTGGAAATCATCTACAAAAGGATTTCTCCACTTACCCCGGGCTCAGGAGTTGGTCTTGCTAAGGAAGTTGAAGCCAAAGTTCCTTTAATCGGTAAAAAAGGGTAAGCAAATAAATCGCATTTATTTTTAACAGTGTCAGTACTCCTGAATGATAATTAATCCTGTATTTTTGTAATTATTATTTTTTGTTCGTAGCCACCATTGGAATTGGATCGAAAATGGGAAAGGACAGTGACAGGAAGAGACGGAAGGTGGCCAGCGGTTCTACCTGTTCCGGGGAGAGAATGGAAGCAAAAGTACCACTGGAAATTGGAAAAGACTCCATTCCTCCAATTGAGAGTTCAGTAAGCAAGGTGCTCAGTACCAACATGGTAAGTTTTTAAGTTAAAAATATTAATAATAATAATAATACAAGCTACTTATGTAGGATTAACTAACGATATTATTATTTTCGTTTCAGCTGCTGGGAAAGATTCTGGACTATGCCCTTCACGTGGATAACAATGCTGTGGACCCTCAAACTGCCATGTCTTTGCGTCTGGTTTGCAAAGAGTGGCGGGAAGTGAGCACCGGATTACTTCGAAAAAGTCAAGCTCCGCCTCTGATCAAGTTGGAACTATCCAGGGAGAACTCTGTCAACGGAATGCCGTCCGTAGAAGAAAGGGGAAAGCTATTGGACCAGTTCGTGACATCCGTCGTCAGTTCGTCCAGCCTGAAAACTTGCGTACAACCTTTTTGTTTGAAGATCAATCCGGATTTCTTCCGTCAAGAGAATCACCACTCACTTTCCAACTGCTTGCTGACCTGTGGAGGCACTCTGGTGGAGTTGGAACTGATTTTGCCAATGAATGGAGGATCCATGACCTGTCTCTTTCCCCCAGGAATTGCCCTGCCAATGTTGAAGAAGCTCACGGTTCAACTGACAAGAGAAGCAATCACCAATTTTGCAAGTGGAGAGGTGCCTTCTCCTCACAATGATAACGTCACCTACTTGATGCATGCTCTGCTAAATGCAGCGCCAAAACTTGTAACGTTCAACCTTGTAGCATTGAACAGCAACCGTTTTCCAGGAAGCGTCCGGAATCTCTATTTGCCCCAGACGCTCACAAAATTGGATTTTTCTTGTAAGGCCAGCGGCCAAGACTTGGAGCTCATTGTACGGAATCAACTTCTCAACTTAAGCTGCTTGAAATTATATCTAGATGCAACTCCACATTCCAAGGAATTATTGTTCAAAATACTAAACAATTGTCGAGGAAATTTGCGTAAGTTATGCATTCTTGGAGATGTGAACATTAGACCTCCCAGGCTTTGCAGATTGCTCAAGTTTCCAGTTATGGAAAAGCTGGAAACGTTCTTCAATACCTCTATTCATTGTGAGTTGGACCATGAGCACCAGTTGATGGAGAGGTACCTTCCAAACTTGGAGACCTTGGAATTATCTCACCAAACCGCCGGAATGCTGAGGAAATGGACGGGATTTTCTAGGATGCCTTCAGTAACAACCCTTGGGATAAAGGTCGTCCCTAACGAGTTCTCGGAAAGAAGGTTGGGGGAAGTGAGCAACTTCGACGAGGAGCTCATGCGGGAGATTCACTTAACATTTCCAAACGTTACAACTTTGAAATTGATACTCTATCCGAATCAAACCGATTGCCTGAAGTATCTTTTCATGGAAATGAAGCAGTTGACCAATTTGGGGATTACCATGGTTGGAAGTTGGCAACATGTGAATTCTTTCTTTTACGATGGCTTGCTGATTGGTGCTCCGTTGGAGTTCATCCGAGCGCTGAGGACATGCCCAACCGAATTTTTGGAAGCAGTTAAAATTGAGAATGACAAGCTACCGTCCCTGGTACAGTTGAGAGGTAAAGCATTTTTCAGAATACAATAATATGTAGCATCCTTATTTGTCTGATTGGACGAAAGTTGCTTAATTACTGGCTTTTTATTTTTTTATTGCAGAACTAAGGATGTTTTCATTGACAGCCAATTGTGAAGCCACAGATCCAACCCGGTCGTTGATTTCTGATCTAGCCTTTCGTCTCGTTTTCTTCAAAATGCCCAATTTGAAGATATTGAAACTTCAAGGCCTCTTTAAGGTAAGATTGAATAACAATGTATTATAGTTATGTACATATATCGAAGAAAATATTTGTGACTAGAGTAACAACCTGATAATATCTATATTTTTTTCTATAGGCGTCTAATGAGATGACCCAACTGTGGAGGGATCAGGGGAACGCGCTAATCTACATACCGGCCCAGCTTTGAGCGTCCATCTGTGAATGATTCAAGAAAACCTGTAACCACTGCCCATTCGATGGTTTTTCTATTACCTTTTCTGATCTTACTCATAAGTAATGTCTTACTTATTCCATGAATTCTACATGTACGTAAATACAATCATGTAAAGCTGGTTGAGCAATTAAATCATTTATTAATCTTGTCATCTTATTATTTGAATAAGCCCATTTTCACTTTTTCCATTTTTCTGATTATGGATTACGTTTTCGTTGGGTGTAAGAGTTTATATTCTCATATTACCCCCGCACTAATATGCATTACACTTTTACACTGCGATAAAGTACAGTGTCGTGCATACAGGATAAAGGCCTTTCGTGTTTAATTCGAGTTAAAAATATGTATTATTACAAAAAATTCACTCATTTATATACATATTATATATAATAGCTTTACATATAAAATATTAATTACTAAATGATGATGATGATGTATTAAGTTGTCTGTGTTAAATTTAAGTAGTAGTTATTTTCTAGAATATATTAAATAAATGTATATTGGTAGTTAGCTAAGTATATACTACGGAAATGAAAAAAGGTGTTAGTTAATTGTTTTGAATTTAAAAATTAGTAGACTAGAGACAAAAGAAAGGAAGCGAAAGAGAGAGATAGATAGAGAGAGACGCAATATTATAATGAGCGTAGATAAGGAATTGTTAGAAATTAAAAAAAAATAATTCAAATAGCTAGTTTATTTGAAGAAGATACAAAACACTGAAGCTGATATATATAATCACTCATTATTGTTAGCATTCTGAATGAGAATTATTTTGGGGAAAATGAAGAAAGTGACAAGTATTGGAATTTGAAACAAGAGATTTGTCCAGAAATGGTACACGCGCAGTAAATCGGATATACAAGTTCCGTTGTTACTTAATTTGTTTGTGGTTATAAATTAGAAAATCATTTTTCTTTCTCCTGCTGCTGCTTGATACGAAAATAATAATGAATTGTAATGCTGACAGGTTTGCCAATAATATTTTTATGAGTAAAGTAGAAATAGTAATTTTTTATAAGTGAAAATAATCGCATTAAAAATGGTAGAGAGAAAGGAGTTTGTACATTTACTACATACATTATAAATACTTCAGCATTAATCTACAGTCATCAATGATGACTCATCATCGCCATTAATATAAATAGTTTTAGCTCTAAAAGGGTTATCCTCGGATTTATTATATCATCGAATATACATTTGTAATTTTCAGTTACCTTAATCATTCACACTTAAATACATACACACATCACACAACAAGAAAGTGTTATAATGTTAATTGTTACGAATAATATATAATCAATTGTCATTGTCGTCGTCAAAAAAACCATATAAAATCACTGTTTATTTATTACTTTTATTATAAAATATATGTGTATTTAATTCATCATTTTTTTCTGAATCCATCTTCTTCTTCGATTCGATCTCCAGTTTAAAAAACATGGGATGATGTAACAAAATATAATAATAATTATTATAAAAAAACTGTGTGTAGGTACGAGAATTCTTCGTATTATTCTTGTTCTTCCACTTGGTCGTCGTTGTCAAAATGTTATAATTTAAAATTAAGTACTATATAAATACTGCTGCTATTATTGTTGTGTAAAAAATATATTGGCAGTACAACGGAACTGAATTTTTGGAAGGTGTTTTGAGGGTAATTGAGCGATTCTGAAGTTTTTGAGAGGTTTTTGGACTGTTCTGACCTTTTTGGCGATTTTGGGCTGCTCTGACATTTTTGGTGATTTTGGGGTGATTCTGAAATATTGGTTGAATTTTCGTGCTGTGGAGTATGCTGTATTATGATGTACTCCCTTGCCCAAAAATGCTCAAACTTAACGAACGTTAATGTGACGTCATCCATTTACTTAACATGTGTAATTTCTCTTCCTCCCTGACCCATGGGGGACGAGCCAATTTGGCTGAAATTCAATTCCAAACGTTTTTAGGACGTGATGAATCTGTGTACCAAGCTTGGTGTCTATAGGTTCAGTAGTTTCTGAGATATCGTGTTGACACATGAAGACAGGAAGATGTATGTATGTATGTAACTTGGGTAGGAGATGCGACATAAAAGCTATAAAGCGGTCCCATTCCAGCTGCTTAATCAAGATTTCGATTTTTGCAGTCTCTCCCATTCAGTTTTACACTGGAAAATTTAAGACAGGAAGATGAAGGCATTAACTTTCTATATTCGTTTCACGCTGTCGAAAGTTAATAAAACAGGTAAACCAGTGTGTAGATATGTACCGAAGGAAGTCGTTTAGTAATACTTTTTTGTAATTTGAAGTAATCCTATTCCTATTTGTAATAATCCTATTCTGAGTTAAAGTAATCCTTTGTTTTAATAGAACACAGCATGTCGAAATTCCATTCAGTCTGGAAGTTATTTATGAAGAAAAGCATTTTTTAAATATCCGATTTTCTCAAAAACCGTTGGGAATTTTCAAACTTTCTCTTAAGATTGTTGTTGTTGTCAAAAATGGGACATAAATTATGTGCGACATGTATATGTTACACTTTTGAAATCGTCCAGGTCAATAAGGTTGTCAGGCCTAAAATGGTTTTAATTATTATGTTGGTAGTCAATGGTCATTGGTTATTGTTTGGAGAAAACAGTATGTAAAAAATCCATTCAGTTGAGAATTTGTGAGGAAAAAACGTAATTTTTGAAAAATTGTCATTTGCTCATAAACCGATAGGAATTTTCAAAATATCTCTTCGGATTGTTGTACTTGATTAAGAATAGACCATAAATCATGCGTCATATGTATATACTACGCTTGAAATTTTGAAATCGTCGAGGTCACCGAGGTTGACCTTTGACTGATTTTGCCCAAATTCAATAGGGTTCCTACTCTTGACCCAAGGAACCTTTGTGCCAAGTTTTAAGATAATCAGTTGAAAAAATTACTATGGTGACGAGTGAATGGAAAACTACCCAATAAACGTCAAAAAACTAATAGAATATTAAAATTATCATAATATGGACATTCTATTCACACGTGTGCACAATATTTTTTATTTTACATAAAATGTCATTTTTTGAAAAATGTGACAAGGGTCCCACACCCGGGGGCAACTTTCACTTTCCCATGTTAAACGCCATAAGGATTGGGGGAAATGGCAAAAATGACTAACTTGCATGGATATGCCGATTCGGGTTTTTGAGTTCAGATTAGAATTCTCCGTCTAAAAATTAGTATTTTTACACATTTCTCATGTCGATCTAGCTGCT
>JAHZMV010004002.1:0-29351 GCA_027743765.1 Coecobrya sp. COE2 | reverse complement strand
TTATGAGGTGTGCAAACGTGCGAGAAAACAAGCTACAGGAATGTACTCTCAGGTTGTAAAGCTTGTGGGCAACATGTCAATTGGGCATACATTGAAAAGGGACAACAGTCTAGAGATAAAGTTTGTAGCTGAAAAGAAAAAGTTTGCGAGAATGCTGAGCAGCCCCAGGTTCATTGATGCAGAACTAATTGCTCCTGATCGTGCCCTGTGCTTTCTGAAAAGGGAAAAAACGTACTTGTCTACCAACCCGTTAATTGGTTACAGTGTATTGCAGCTCTCGAAATGGAAAATTTATTCTGATTACTATAAGCGGCTCAAGCCAGCGTTTCAGGATCGCATCTCGCTGCTGTTCCTCGCAACAGATGGTTTAATCTGCTCTGTGGATGATAAGGAGGGAACATTCCTGCAAGACTTGAGCAAGCTCAATGACCTGATGGACTACAGTCAGTTGGACAAGCAACAAGCCTTGTTTTCAAACCGTCACCGTCATGAACCAGGAAAACTAAAGATTGAAAGCCATCTTCCGCTAGAGTTCATTGGGCTCCGTTCTTATCAATATTCCCTGCTCTCAATGTGTGACTCTTGCAACGGAGCAAAATGCATCACCTGTGAAAATAGCGGTTATAAGAACAAGGCAAGAGGGACGCACGACAATGCAAAAGTGGAGCATGAGCA
Organism: Coecobrya sp. COE2; assembly: GCA_027743765.1. Lineage (NCBI taxonomy): Eukaryota > Metazoa > Arthropoda > Collembola > Entomobryomorpha > Entomobryidae > Coecobrya > Coecobrya sp. COE2. The sequence goes on along the minus strand of JAHZMV010004002.1, from coordinate 28,676 downwards.
GTATGTAAAAACGTTGGAGCAGATGGAAGGCATAACGGAAGAATTTTTTGTCTATCAACCGCAAAAGTCAGGAGAGGTGCAGCTTACAAAAAGGAAGAGGAGGACGTTAACTCTTTCTGACGGGGACCGCATATGGTTGGACCGCTATCATTCTATCCCAGTGGGATATATTGAGCAGCCCTCATCATCATCAGTTTAGTATCACTACAGCACTCAGCGAGGAATAATCAAAAAATTTCTTTGTGATAAGTTAACACTAGTTTAGATAAAATGTTTAGATTAGTTTAGTTTGTACATTTTGCATTTTTGTCTGTTACAGAAAAGATATATTCTTAGAGATAATAGGGTTTACAGTAATAGTGGATTTTTGGGTGTCTGTGTATGGACTGAAAACAAGTTGGTATCAAGTGGAGCTCGTGTTTGCTGCGTGTTTGCTGTTGCTGTGCTGTTACATATTGAAATACTGGTTTGGGCCCGAGGATTATCTTGGTGAGCTCGCAGTACAGAAATCCGTTTTATGCTGATGGCTAAATGGCTACAGCTAGGCAGAGTGCAGGTGGTCTGGAAGTAAGTAACAACGATTATGGTACAAGTATAAAAAGGTTGGGGTAGGTAGAGTGTGGTTGTTGTAGGTTCAAGTTTCTAATATCTTGTCATTTTTTGTTACAGCCGCCTCACACAATGGATCTGCCAGCAGCTACTATTGCAGCGAGAGCGAATGTGGGATAATGGGAGAGAGAGGCAGTGAGAGATGAGCAACAATTCAACAGTGTCAAGCTGCCCCACCCTCTTCTAGCGAAATCATTTGATGGACTATCCTTCTCAGCTTTGTATTCAGTCTTGGTGATGGGATGGGGCATTCCAAGAATCCACATAAATCTCAATTTTTTGTTGTATAGTTTTAAGTAGGCTCATAGTTGTAGCTTCACTACTACTATCATGTCAAGTTTTAATTATTACATACGTTAAGTTTCTACAATGTTTAGCACAATTACCACTACTAATATTACTATTGTCATTATTTGATTATGCGATGATGCATTATTGTACATAGTCTTATTTAACTATTTTCTATGCCAAAAAATAAGTGTGTGCGTGCTGCCGAAAAAAAGTTATACATGCACTGTTAAAACACAAAAGGGGGTATGCGTACACTACTGAAAAGATATAACTGTATGCACAACAAAAAATACAAAACTGCCAAAAAAATTTCAAAAGAATAAAATCCAAAAAACAAACCCCAAAACCAAGCAGTGTTCTGTTTCTTATTCAAATCATACACCATCCGCATCATCATCATCATGCTTGAAAATCATACAAAGGTTGCAGACTCTCTTCAGAGTTGAGTAAAAAGTCAGATGCGTAACTATTTCGCATTGAAGAATTGTTATAGGTATGTAAACGAGAATGGTTCATTTTGCCCCAGTAGCAACTTTAGTATGAGTAGTCAAAACATCAGCTTATTTGTTTCCAAAGTAACAAAGGAAGAAATGAGATGCATAATAGACACAGAAATATTGAAATGATAGAAAACCAATTTTATTTTACATCTGATTATTAGAAAAGTAGCTGATCTAAGCCAATCATGCACACCAAGTAACTGCTGTCCGGCATATACATTACACTTTACCTTACGATTCGATTCGGACAGGCAGTCTCCTAGTGAACCTGTTGAGGAAAAAAGAAAGAAAAAGTTACAAGTCATGCCAATAATCATCATTATTTACCTACAACACATTGAGCATTATGCTTAAACATATCCACAGCATATTGTGTGGTATACACTTTACACTTTTGGCATTGAATAATTGGAGCTTTATGAGAGTGAAGTCGTTTGTGTTTTTGCACTTGTTCAGCAGATTTAAACTTTTTTCGGCAGTATGGGCACTCCCAAAACTTTTTGTCTGGAGGCAGAGGAGGAACTGACCCAGCTACTCGGTGTAATATTACCTTTGGGTCGGTGGCCAACTGCCGTTGCCTTATTTTCAACATTGTTATTTGCTCTTTCAAATCAGCAACAAATGCATTTTCATGCTCAGCAATCCCGCGTTCCTGTTGTCGCAAGAAATTCTCAAGTTCACGATCGCGAAACGTAGCTCGTGGGGCATTTCGGTGGGTTTGGGACCTGGTGATAATCTTGGAGACTGAAGGTAGTCCTGCATAGACCATTTCCAATCCGTCAACGATCCGCAAAAAGGTTCTTTCATTCGTTAGGCGTTGTTAATCTTCTTAATCTTCTTAAGTTGTTTTGGAAAAGGACACACATTCCAGTACCCATAATCCACCTGCCTTCTACACGCATGCGGGCACAAAAGTCCAAATCTGTTGATGCGATATTCCATTATAAAGTGGTACATACACTTCTCGCATACCCACCGATTTTCTGTACATCCGACAGGACGAAATAATCCCATGTAGCCACCGTTTGGAGCAGAGTGGCAGTTTATACAATGCCAAAGGTCACTCCAGATACTAATTCAGAATAAACAAAGGCTGTAAGCTTAATGTCCCAACACCAATAATAATATATAGTTACATACTCTACATCTCCTCCGCACGCATCTTGCTCCCACAATCGTTTCAGGCTTTTCTTATCTCCTTTCCAGGCAGGGCAGTTTTTTCCCTCACTACAAACAACAAAAGTTTACTATTATCACACGTGTAAACAAGCACACACAAACAACAAACTGTCAGCAATCATTTTATTGTCACATACAATTCATATCCATATCCGTAAACGCCTTTGTCAATGAGCTTGGCGACGTCTTCCAGGATAACCAACATCAACGGAAAATAGAATACTCTCCCATCACCTAAAAAACACAGGAAAAACTTTGTTTATCTTTTAAGTAGCAGTAGAAATACACACACACTCAGAAAAATGTTATGCTAAATAATAACTTACGATGGGTAAGCTTCAAACTGTAAAGCTGTTCGTCCTCGTCCATTTTTCTAGTGTTGTTATTATGATGTTTGTCACGATATGTTGAAAAATCAACTGATCACTTTTGATTTCGATCTGCATCGTAATTTCACTTTTTTTCTTGATCTGATTCTGTTTCTCCTTTTCATTAATCAAACTATTCAAGATCAAGTTCAAATTTCCATTCAATCAAGTAGTGCAATTAACAGGATCAAAAACCGATCATTATTATTGCCACTTTCATTCTTCTAGGAAAATATGTACATATTAGGTACACACAATAACGCGTACACATTCACGCACGCAACACCACCACCACCACCAACAAGCAAACAACAGTAGTCATAATCACCATCACGCAATTAGCATACCCGATTATTACCACAGGTGTTCACATGTACCTAATTAAAAAGGGTCATCTACGTTTATACCAATATAGGGAGACAGCTAACGCTGTCAGGTTGCTGCGCTTCGCTTGCAACCATCAGCCAACTACACAAGTTACACATTCGCCATTAGTTATCAAAGTTAGTTAAATAAAAAAACACATAAACTTGTGTACTTGCAAAGAAGACTTTTAAAATGAACTTAAAAATTTGTAGTTTTAACACCAAAAGCTTCAGTCATGTCAGCAGCTACTTAATCGATTTAATTTTCACCGTTCTGATCAAACTACTGATTCAATACTTATACATAACTAATATAAGAATATTGAATAATTAGTCATGTAGAATCACAGAGAATGGATAAAAACATGTCTGACATGTCTGGCTATGACCAATTTAAAATGTGACTTAAGACATTTATTAGATACATTCGGATTGTTATTGAGGAGTAAGGATGCAACAGTTCCCAATAGGTTAAAAATTGCTATTCTGTTACGATTTCTGGGATTATTTCTTTGCAACTTTTACTCAAATGGAATCGTTAGCACATTAACTGTCACAGTTAATCCGACTCGAATTAATTCTCTTAGCGATTTACTGAGTGATGCATATAAAATTCTCTGGGATAGTAAACAGGTTTCACCGTTTACACTGCTTTATACCACCTGTCGCTTGAAACGATTATTAGGCTTGCTTAGGGATAGTTTTTATCAATTCTATGGACAAAGATTGGATTCTATGCTTCTGCAATATGTCCCTAGAAAGTACGCATTTAAATGGATGGATGATGGACATTACCGGTGAAATAAAAGCCAGTGAAAATCCCGTCTGTGTGCCTGTAAAAATCATTATGAGGGGAATATCGCGAAAATGGCCGTACTAGCAGTAGTGACATTTTGATGAGATTTTGATAATGCAAGAAGTGAACAGGAAAATGGTTTTAACAGCGCCGAGGCATTTCAATGCTTTAATATTTATTTACTGCTTTAAAAAATGGTAGGAATGGAAAAAATTGACAAATTAAATAACTGTTTCAAGAATGCAATTTTGCTAAATTCTACAATAGTTGCCAGTTCATGTTTATATTTTTTAATCATATTCATCGTCCATAATTCCTTTACCTTTTGCAGTACATATTGTTAATTTTTGCTGCGTCGCCACCGCTCATTCTCTCCCGCCTTCCAATTACTACACCTGATCGCTTAGGGGTAATAGTTGCCATGCCATTTTTACTGAAGGCCGTTCTGCCGTAGTGCATCAGACTGTCATAGTCATAGCCTACCCCAAAATTGTTAACATAATTTACTCCGTATCTATTAAAATTATGTTCCTGACCAGTTTGAATATTATTGTAGTGTGATCCTGCATCCTGTCGGTAGCGAAACAACTTGCCTGTATCCCATCCGACCGACGTAACTGTAACAGCCTACTCCAGAAATGACCTCAATGTAGTCACGTTGGTTTGTTCTGGGAGTGAATCTGATACATGTTTTCCGTGAAATTTCTTGCATAGCTTGTTGCAGCAGACTTCGTAATTCGGCAGCTAAGCAAGTAGACCAAAACATTTTCTAAATGCTAAGTATGTTCGTGTGGCATACAAGTTTACAACTGAAAAGAAATTTAAATCAAGATTTACGGTATCCAGAAGCAAATGTGTACGGAATTATTGCATTTGGCCAGCGGTACAAGGGATTTCGAATGCCACTTCTGGTTGGTGGAAGTAGAAGAGAAGGAGCAATGCCCAAAATGTCGCCTTCCATTAAATCTCCATTCTCCTCCGGGTTTCCAGCCGAGCCTGACAAAAGGGTTAAACAAATCTTTACGAATAAAATGTACCTGTCCATAAATTTATAGATTTTACAGGAAATTGCTACGTTAGTTTGAAGATTTGAAATAGATTATCTCACCAGTTCCGAATAGCACTGCGCCGAGAATTAGGAGATACGTTGAAACTTTTAGACTGAATTTTGCCATTGTGAAATTATACGGCAAAGAACAAAAAACTTTCAAAATATACTTGCTAAACTCGTATGCAAGTTATGGTAGATATTTGAAGATTTCAAAATTTTCCTGCCAGGTCAGAAATATTAATTTGTGTATAGCCAAACGCAGAAAACACTTGAATGATCCATTGAACGCAAGTCATCTTTATATATAACCTAATTTCTCGTTTAAAAAATACAGATTAGATAGAACATCGCACCATATTTTATGACCAGTCCTTGATATTAATTAAATCCTCGAAGCAAATAAGCGTAATATTTTATTGTGCTGACGTGTAAAAAGATTTCATAATTTTGATTGAAATATTGATATCCTGCAAATGCAGACAATTTAACATTTTAAACTGGTATAAAAAGTATACATATAACCAACCTGTTGAATAGAATTTATGGATAGACCGGATGTCATCAGCAGGGAAATATTTGTATGTAAAATGGAAATGAATCCCCATATTTTATAAGTAGTTGTTGTGAGCAAAACAGAATTTTATTTGTTGCTCGCGCATGGAATCCACAAATTTAATTGGGGATTACTAAGAGCATATCCAGAAATTTTACTGGCGATTCCTGTGAGCAATGCCGAAGTTTATTGGTGGGGCGTTCGAGCAATCCAGAAATTTTATTTGTGGCTGGTGTAAGCGATACGGAAATTTTATTGGCGGCTTGTGCAAACAATGACGATGTTATATTGGTGGCGCGTGCGAGCAATTCCGAAATGTTATTGCAATAGCAGATTAAATTATTAGATTGGCTTCAGGAATACTCAACATTACTGCCGGAGAATATACTACACCGCATACAAGAACATTTGATGACATGGTTTAATTCTATTGACATGAGATAGATATATTTACAAAATTGAGGAAAACATGTTATTTAATCAGTTGAATAAGTGTAATAAGCTATAAAACAGTCACAATATTTTGCCTACACATTTCATGGCAATTTGGGGATGATATCGATGGTCAAGTTGTAAGTGTAGGAAAGGAGTTCTATTACAAACCATGAATTCTCTTTTATTTCCAGGAAAATTTGCAATTACAAATTTATGAGATAGTCAGAGGAATACAGGAGTCGAGTATTTGGAACAAATACAACAAATTTATTAGACAAACAATTTTTTATATCTTTCTTTGCTTTTTCTTTTCTATATACATGGCGTTGCCCAAGTTGTAGGATTTCCGAGAGTTGTTGGCGATTCTGATAATTTATTGTTGCAAGCTCAAGAACTATATTCTCTGTAAGGCTCGTAATTTTCAGCTTATGTTGCAGGAACCGGTACCGGCAGTCGAGGTATGGTGATGATTAGGATGTGTACCGTTTGTAAGCCGGCAGCATTGGATCATTTGGTGTGCCACCGTGTACACTATATGGCCTATAGAATGTTGCATTATTGAGTTATGACCAACCAAAGGAACTATGCGTGCTCTCAACAATCAGCTCTTGTGTGTTTGCACATTCACTACTGCACTCTTTCCGGTCAAGCTTGTTAAGTACTCCTGTGCGTGCAACATGCTTCATTTCGTTTGAAATGGAAAAACCAATTTTAGCGATTTTAACCATCCTGCGCACTTCCCTTTGCCGGGAAACATAATTATCTATAGCGAACTTTCTAAATTCATTAAATTAAAAAATATATTCAAGTATTCCCATTAAAGGAGGCAGCCGATAGAAAGCTAATTTATGCCATTCCACTTGGTTTGAAATGAAGTTTTTTATGCTGATTATTGCATTGTAAAATTAAGCTACGTGTGCAATTTTACCTGACTTTGGAAATACTTTGTTGGCTGTTTGTAATTACCGTTTCACGAATTGTATGGAATTCTGCTTGCATCTCAGACTGCTCTACGTATTCACTCAACTGTAACGTATTAGTGATAAGTCGGCTTTTTGCACACATCTCAAAGAATATCGAACTGAATGATAATTGAGTATGAATATTATGTTTGCTTTTAATCCACTTCAGCCTCCACTTGATATGCGAAATTGTATCCGTAGAGTTATCGTAAACCAAGATATAAATTGAAGGCACTGGTGGCATATTAGTTTGCTTGCTTAGACGTTCAACCCTATCCTGATCACGCCTGTTAATGGTATGTAGATCCCATACAGTATTTTGATGATGTAATATGCTTTCCAAATTATTAAGGTTGCTATATTCTATCCATGTGTGGGATAGAGGATCCTTGAATCTTGAATTCCTTTTTGGAAATATATCAAAATAAATTTCACATTTCCACGGTTTCATGTTAAAAACGAGTTTATGCTTCAGCAAGTTTTTCGGGAAAGTGTCGAAACAATCAAAATATTTAGACGGATGGTCGTTATAATAAAACATCTTATTGCATGAAATCTTTTGCGTCGTACTTAAGATATTTTGTGCAAGGCGCCACAAAAAATGTTCTGATCCAAATTGTCGAACGTCTACTGGAACGAGTCTGCGAAGAATTATTGGAAAGTTGGGGGTTATAATATTAATCTCATGGAAGCTGTTAATGTGCACAAGGCAACTGCCATTCTTTCCAAATAATTCCTCCGGTATGTATTGGTTGATGTTTTCAATGGATGTAAAATGTGATTCAAATGTTGGTAGGGTTTGAATCTCTGAAATTGTAAATGCCGGTAGTAGGAATAAGAAAACGAATAGTTGTAGCATCTTTGAGATTTGATGATTTGTAAAATGTGTTTATGAGAAATTTTGAAATATTGCACAAATGATTTGTGGGTATGCTGACGAGTATATCTGAAATATTTTCCTACTGCAACGGCTTATTTTATGTACAATTCATAATCTTGCTAACGCTGGTTTGCCTCTACGAAAAAATAACAAACTGAATATATATTGTATATATTGTATGCGTGAATATTGAATGTTGACGTGGAAATGTAAAACCACGTTGACTATTGGCTAGCCCATTAAAGAATGATATGTGGGAATACACTCGATCGTGAGGAGGGTTTCCTCCTTATATCATCATTAAAAGTTCGTGGCCATAATAAACATTATGGTTATAGCAAACGTTAACTGTGTGTAAAGCTTTATCATCGACAATAGCTTACTTAATTTTTAACTTGACAATATATGACTACCACTAATTTGCTACTAATTGGCAAAAATATTCAAATATTTTATTTATGATGTTCAGTGTAGGTCAATTATTATATCACTTGAAGTTTTAAAATTTAGTATGTATATATGCACGCTCCTGAGATAATATTGACATTGCTAATATTTATTATTATTACAGGCAACCGTGTCCTCAAATCCAAGTTTATCTTTGCTTTATTCTCGTTGGAGGACTGAGTTTTCTACGGCTTTATCAAGGAGGAAATATGTGCTTAATGTATCGCTTACCATAGAATGCTAGTCCCCTCCTTGAGATGATCATTCAATCCAAAAATTTTCAATTTTGAAACGACATACACACATACAAATTCTCACAATGATTGTAGCAACAGAATAATTGAACAATTGGATGTTAAATGAAGGACGACTACAATGAATAATAAAATGTCGTCAATATTGTTGATATGGTCATATACAGTAATTACCAGATTAAAAGACTCATTAACTGACATTCTATAAATGTGTAATTTACAATACAAACCATGCGATAAAAAATATTCACAGCTCAAGATCATTTTCTGTCAGAAGAGAATAGTTTTGCTTTTCAAGTACAGGCATAATGAAAAAAATGAACCACTTCCTAATATGTTTCACTCTAGTTGGTTTCATCATATTGCTCACAAAAGGAGGTAAGCAAATAAAACCTTACAGAAATATTTCCATGAACAAATATTTCTATTTTGAGGTACTTGATAACATTTTAAGCATTGTTTTCAGAGAATGATGGCAATAGTCCGATAAAATGCTACCACTGCTTCGGCTATGACGAATGCAACTCAAATGATACACATGCCAAAATGGAATTGAAACAATGCGGACCCAAGAGTGAATGGAGCTGTGGGACATATATTATCGGTTCAACGGAAGGTATTGAAAGTTATGGGTTACAGTCGGGTGCGGTGGATAAACGAGGTTGCGTGGGATACGAACCAACTAGTTGGCTCGAGTACACCGTCGAAAAACCTACTTGCGAGGCTGAAGATGACAATATTGAACTTTGCCATTGCTTTGAAGATGGATGCAATTTGGAGCTTCCACCATGTTCTCTACGGGTGAGTAAGGAATTTGGAGGATGCAAACCATGAAAACGAAGATCAAACATTTGAAATCTATTTTATTCCAACCATTACCTAAATAAACATTCCTTGGATAAACTTGTTATGTTTCATTTGTCTAACCAATTCTATTTGTAGGACCATTTTTCGTAATTGCATTAATAAATGTTTCCTTGCCGTTTGATGAACCAACACTTCCAATTAGCCGCCTACCTTTTCTGCAGCAAATATCATCGCGAATAAATAGGTTAAATTGTTAACAATAGTATATGCATTTAATTGACATATTTAGTTTTCCATATCTTTGAATACAAAAACCCATAAATTTTTAGGATTCCTTATAAAACAATCCATAACAGATAAATGCAGTCATACAAGTCATAGTTCCTGTAATGCTTCGGAAGTTGGTTCCCGATGAATAAATATTACCGGATTCTAAGTTTGGATATACCATTGAGAGACCAAACAGATTAACATAAAATACTAGACCAGTACTAGTTTATAGTTATACCATAAACCATAGTTTATAGTCAGATCCAGATTAACAGCGTTGTTTTCAACTGGGTGATCTTGGGTGCCCGTGTCTCCAATGAGGCGATCCAGAAACACCCTAAGCAACGTCATCTCACAGAAAAGTACAGGATACCCACCCCGTACCGGTCGCAAGCGACACTCACAACAAACTAGCATTCCCTGAGGCATCTGAAATATTGCGGTTTGTAAAGATAGACGAAAACAGGAATTCTGATATTGTCAATATTTCAAAATAGTTTAGTTTTCTATTATAGCCCGTTAGCGTCGGTATTTAATAGCTGTCTGCATAGTTTTATTTTTGTTTGAAATATGTGTCTATTATACGTGTGGAATTGCATCCTTGTTGTTTGTAATACCTCATATCATATGTATAATCAAATTTTCTTGATTAACAGATATGACTCACATAACTTAATTGATACAAAACTGCTACAAATTTAATTTTTAAACATTTGTGGTTGTTATTCTTGGTCCAACTGTCAATTCTTGGTCCAACTGTCATTCTTGGTCCAACTGTCAAAGAGTTAACACCTAAATTGCGTTGCTGTAAACATTCCCGCAATGGTCATAAAATTGAATATTTCTGGGCAATTTCTGCAGTCGTTAAGTATTTTTTGCTTATCTAGCGAAATAAATTGTCATACAACACGCCATAATCTCAACAAGTTTCTTAGTTACCTTTACATCCTGTTATGGTTTTGTTTTGAGTTTTAGTGTTGTTCAACGTTGTCCTATTCCTCTGTGTGTCTTGCTGGTGAACTCAATCGCTCCATCTGTATATTATATTAATGTGCATAAGTGTGTCATTCTGTAAGTGATCATAAACCAATGTTTACATTAAACCCAGGCTCCAAGAAGCCGGCAGATAAAACTACTAGTGTAGAGGAGCCATCTCAACCAAGCACTAGTTTGCATACACCGAATAGCAAGCGCAGCAGAGATCAGGACGAGTCACCAACGGCGAATGCTCAACATACAAAAGCTAGAAAAATATCCAACGACGAGCAACATATTATATTTGCTGACAGTAGTGATAATCAAATTCTTGAAGACAATAACAGTGATTCATCGATTTACGATTCTGCTGAAAATACAGTAATAGAAACTGAAGCACCACTCAATATGGGCACTCTAAATAGCGATGATCTTATAAAGTTGAAGGAAATGATGAGTAATTTGCTAGATGAAAACTTTAGCGAAAAAATCGATCCACTTACTAACAGACTTGAGAAAACTGAGAGAAAAGAATATCATGATTTTTGGCATCCCTGAAGCCTCTAAAGAAGGTGCTGCGGACCAAGTTAAAGCTGTAAATGACATCTTTAATAAAATGGGGGTTCCAGGTGTGCTGATTGATGATGTAATGAGAGTAGGGAAGAAAGGTGGGAAGAATAGACCGCTTTTGGTCAAGCTGGGTAGAAAATATGAAAAGAGGATGATATTTGCTTCCAAGAAGAAGCTGGGAGCGGAGAAAATTTTCATCAACGACGACCTCAGCCCTGAGGAACAAAACCAGGAGAAGAAACTTCGTGAAAAATTTGGAGAGCTAAAGAAGGCGGATCCATCTCTAACGAAATCCATACGAAGGGGAGTACTCACAGTCTGGAAAAATGGGAAAGCGATCAACAAACTTTCGGTGGAGGACGGAACTGGCATCATCAACCAAATCTGAGACAACAGGCCCATGGAGACGTCGAAGACTAGGATAAAAAATAAGTTAAATATACTTTTCTGGAATGTAGAAGGTAGTAATAGATTAAATTCCATGTCCAATCATGATAAGCAGATGGTCATTGGTAACGAAATAATATGTATATACGAGACGTGGGAAACAGAAAACAAGCATTTCCAATTATTTAACAGATACAACCAAGTATGTTCCTTTGCAATAAGAAACAATGTAAAAGGGAGAGCAAACGGGGGTATTCGCATTTTCTTCAGGAGTGACATTTTTATTAAATATGAGACAATAGAATCACATACAAGCTTTATAACGGTGAAACTAGTAATGAAAAACAATCAGTCTTTAATATTATGCTGCGCTTACATCCAGCCTGGCTGTGATAATGATAAGCTTTTAGTAGATTTGAGCGACTCACTGGATAGAACGCTTGACCAATTTCCAAGCACTGCATTTATTTTATGCGGGGATTTCAACGGTAGAATAGGAAACAATACGGAATTAAATAACACAATATCAGCAAACACTGAGGTTATTTTTAAAGAGAGGCACTCATTAGACGCCAAAACTAACAAAAGAGGTGAGGAGTTACTGGAGGTCATTGACCTACATAATCTGGTAGTAGTGAATGGCAGGTGAAGTAGTGATAAGGATGGGAGTTTTACCTTTGCGGACCCACAAGGTTGCAGCACAATTGACCTGGCATTCATTAACCAAATTTCACTCATGCATTTTTTAAATTTTGAAGTACTGAATATTTTTGACAGTTCCCACTTCCCTTGTCAAATCACTTTTAACATGAGCCAGGACCACGATCAATCAAAAATGAGTCCACGATTGATTAGGAAGAAAAACAAAGCAACGGAGTACATTGACAATGCCAAAACGCTTTTCAGCACTCCTTGTGAATCTTATGCAGAGTTCACTGAAAAAGTAAAGCAAGCAGCAAAGAATGCTGGAATGATGAGGCACAGTTCAATGGCATCTCTGTCGAAACCCTGGTATGACCTTGAGTGTGTAAGGCAAAACAAAAAAGTTAAAACAATATTGAAAGAAGCTAAACTTTGCAGATGGGAGTATCACGCTGAGGAGTATAAAGCAGAAAGAGAGTATATCATAATTTGTTGCGTAGTAAAAAAGAATCGCATTTTTCGGCAATGCGTGACAGAATCAACAACAGTAAAAACTCACAACAGTTCTGGAAGGCAGTAAAATCCTTTAAATACACGCCACGCAAAAAAGTAGCAGTAAGTGACAATGAGTGGGTAAGCTTTTATCAGCGTCTTCTGCCACCTAGAGTGTGTGATAATAATGAATTTATTGGTAATGACATTGAATCTCTTGAGAAGGAGATAGTCTTATCGGAAGTAGATAAAGCGTTGAGTAGGTTAGCGGACAACAAAGCTCCTGGTAAAGACCAAATACGACCAGAGTTTCTTAAGAACCTTCCACTCGAAGGTAGAAAAAATTTAGTGAGTTTATTTAACGCGTTTCTTAGGAATGAAAAAATCCCTTCTGAGTGGGGGGAGTCTGAGACGGTAATGTTGTTTAAAAAGGGAGACGAGTGTGACCCGGTTAATTATAGGCCAATTGCACTCTTGAATGTCTGTTTAAAAGTTTTTACTCAAATATTGCAAATGAGAATCCAGGAGTGGGCGGATGACAATAACATAATACCTGAATGTCAGGGTGGCTTTAGAAAAAACAGGGGATGTGAGGATCAAATATTCAATTTGTCAACTGCAATAAACCTAAATATACAAAAGCCAAAAGGAAAAGTATACGCACTGTTCATCGATTTTGAAAGAGCTTTCCCTAGTATACATCACACGAAATTGTGGAGTAAACTTTACAAGATCGGGCTATCCGGCAAATTAATCCGTCTTTTAAGGAATCTCTATGAAACGTCAAACACGGTTATAAGAACTGAGCATGGGGTGACGGAAAAAATTGATATGACACATGGACTCTTGCAAGGTGAAGTGCTCAGTCCTTTACTGTTTAGTTTATACATTTCAGATATAGAAAACGTATTAAAGAACGCCGGTATTGCAGGGGTAAAAATTAACCATAGATTTGAGCTTCACCTACTGGCTTTTGCTGATGATATGGTGTTGCTAGCAAGTACACCAGGTCACCTTCAACGAAAAATCAACTTATTAGCAGAGTATTTTGAGGGTATGGGTTTAAAGGTTAACCTTGCAAAAACAAAGATCATGGTATTTCGGAAAGGTGGTAGAGTGGGTAATATTACATTTAGATATAATGGCAAGGCCATTGAAATTGTTAATGAATACACTTATCTTGGGGTGTCATTCTCATCTAGCGGACTATTTGGAAAGGCTGCTAACCAAATGAAAAAAAGGGTATTGCTGCTCTTGGAAGCGTTTGGCAAATTCTGTCCGCAGGGAAAACCAATTCTTTTAACAGCAAATTTCGCCTTTTTGACTCAATAGCAGCCACCGTACCATTATATGCTAGCCAAATTTGGGGATTACGTTACACGCCTCTAATTGACCAGGTGCAAAACGCATTCCTACGTCGAATACTGGGGGTGAGCAGGTATGTGCCAAATTACATTATCAGGCTTGAGACAGGAAGAGTGAGCATGTTGGTGAAAATATTAAAGCAATGCTTATTTTATTGGTTGAAATTACTTAAAATGGATGACTCCAGATACACCAAAATATGTTTTGAAGCACTATGTGAAAACGCCAGACTAAACACCCAAACGAATAAATATAATTGGGTTTCTCAAGTACGGTCATTATTAAATAGCCGTGGATTCTCCTTTCTAATAGACCAAAGAGATCCAGACGAATTCTATAAGAGTATATTACCTTGCCTTTTATCTGTGGCTGATCAATGCAGGGGTGAAGATATCATGAAGGTTAAGGAATCAGAAAGATATAACTATTATATCGAGCTGTTAAATGACACTCCCTTTCCGGCAACATACTTGTGCTTTGGTTTAGCGCAGGATAAAGTAAGTTTACTAGCTCAGTCTAGACTAAATAGGAACTGTGTTTTTCATAACAAATTTTGTCATACATTAGAAAATGATGAGTGCATCTCTTGCAATGAAGAAGTGACCGAGAGTATGGAGCATATGTTGTTAAATTGTTCTCTCAATCAAGGTTATGCACGTGCATTTATTGATGATAATAAAATTGCTCCAAATGAAAACAAACATTTTTGGCCAACTATATTAAATTGCAAAGAGAAGCAATTAGCCATTTCCACATATCACTTCATCGTGAACTGTCTAAAAGCTAGGCAATTTGTCCATTCAAACTGATTAAAATCCGCTGTATTAGAGCAACTGTAATTTAAGCTTTTGATTATTCGTTTCCGTATATTGTTCCAAGTCGGAATTTTTTCGTGCTCTCCCTTGAAGTAAAATAATTCCTAAACTACAAAAATGGCAGTAGCTGGTGAGTAAATTATTTTATTTTATAAGCAATAAATAGTCAATAATAAAACAAGGATTAGAGTCTGATAGATGTAACTTTAAGATTAAATTTTTTATTTACTGTTCTAAAGTGTATCGGTAATCTTGTAAACGTGTGTCGACCTCTTTACATATTTTATCTTATTTAAAATAGTTTTCTCGGTACTGATTATCACACTATTGTGCACTCCTGGTTCAACTGGAGCTCCGTTCGTGGCTCAAGCTGCGGCTGCCGCTGGTACTGTTGCCAACTGGATGGGTGGCTGGTCGGGTGTTCGAGACTTCATTTCTGGGATCAGAGCTTCTTTCGGTAATGCAGGGGAATTTGCCGATAGGAATGGGTTTGACTATAAACATATCTACAACTCAATGCTGCAATATGATGTCGTACAAGCATACGAGACAGCGAAAGGAAACGACATGCTGCAGCATATTGGGGAAACTGAAGACAAAGTTTACAACGAGGAATACAAAATGTTTTATGGTCTAGTGTTAGTGATTTTTGTGTTGGTGATTAATATAGTCTTAGCCATCGCAATGAACGCTAGAGGTCAAAGTCAAGATCAAAATGTAAATGTGCTCAATAATGGTCGCTAATCTGTGCTTAAAATATTCAGCTAGTAATAATAGTTGCGTAAGTAATCTATAAATAAGTTTTGTATAAGAATATGAGTAAATTTATAATTATGCTATAGTAATAAGGTAACTCTATTTTTATTTTATTTGATTTAGTTGAAGTTTAATGATCAACGTAAGTACCAAGAATACCATTTCTGGATTCAAGTTTATTTTTAGATATTTTCATTTTTTGTATATGATGCTCCATGGGCCAATGCCCAAATGAGATGTAAAGAATAAAATACATACATGGTTGTTGAGTGGCTAAAGTAAAGTAGGATGAATTTTTCATGTTTGGACTAGACTAGACAACAACCATAGATTTTGGACTTCAGTTAAATTATAATCATAATAAATAACAAGCGGTAGAAAATTTCTTGCTAAATAAACTGCCATCTATATCAATCGATCTGTAGAGAAACATCACTCCATCTCTCAGTCATTTTCTGTCGACCAGTTGTAACAAACGTTCATTCAGCAACTCCACATTTTAAAGTTTTTAAAATTGAGAAAGTTTTTATACAAATTGCAGGTAATTATTTTCTCCATTCTGGAAACCAATCGAAATATATTCTCCTCCTATATTAGCAAACAGAATAGTTCGCATTAAATTCAAATATTCCCATGATAAAATTCGACTATAATTGGTTTGGAATATTAATTGAACGGCTGTGTATTAAGAAAATGTCAGTAATTTGTCAAATAATGTTTTCCCACTAGAGTTCCACCACTTAACAATTCTCACATCACATTATTACAAGAGTTCCTCAGCTTGTCATCTTCCTTGTTTTTGCACCCGTCTCACTTTTGGGAACTCTCACACCGCGTGTTTAATTCATTAGTTTCTCTTCGTGAAAATAAATTTTGTTGATTAACATCTATCCCAAATAATTTATTAACAGTTGTCAAAATGTTGCCACAGTTGACGATATACATGCTCTTATTAGAACTTGTTAAATTTTCTCATTTACTTGAAACCTCTGATTTTAATGAAGACTTTTTATCAATTGATAACCTTAATGAGTATTTCCCAGAAAAATTGTTTCAACTAAATGGAAACTGCTTCATGCACATCACATTACTTTACGGTATAGACATTCCTCAAACAATATTCCCACTTGTTGTTCGTAAACTTAATCTAATTTATGACAATAGGATTGGTGGAATTGATCCATGGCAGTGGGAGTTTGAGCAACTCGGGGTATACAAAGTGAACTATACTTTGTCTCGTTCCAGTTTTTACAAGGCATGGCAGTTAGCAAATTTGCCAACACGTTTGTTTTTATTAAAATACAAGTTGGTTTTAAATTCAAAACCTTGGAGTTGGGAAATTTATTTTGACATATTTCCCCAAAAAGATGGCAAGTTCTTTGAACCCAAGTCAAACCGTTTTCACAAATACAAATCACTTAAAAACTTTCCTAAAATCCTCAACAGCCAAAATACTGTATGGTTTGTAGACAGATACATGTATGATTTTGAAACATATAGGCAGCAAATTCTCCCATCACCGGCTCCAATAATTCATTTCATGGTATTTAAATGCCCTACTGATCGTAGTAGATGCCTATATGTGCAAAGCATCTGGATTCAAAGGAAGCTAAGTATTTACGGTGGACGTTCACATAGAACATTATATTTTGAGGCGGTTGTTAATTCTAGGCAAATTACTGGGATTAAGCAGCTTTACCAACCAACTAAGTTGATTTCAGTTACCTATTTATTTTCAAATATTGTCGCTACTTGGGTTTCAAACGCGGAGCAATTTCACACAATCTTGTTGGTGGGGCTATCACCATGGACACAATTAACAAGTAATCAAAAAATAGTCGAACGAATCCATTGGAATGTGAAACTAAAGATTTGGAAATTCAAACAACAGTTCCATAAACATTTTGATTTATTATTATTATTATTAGATTCTTTATTGCAGATTGTTCATATAAATGACAAATCCATATATATATAAGTAGAGAGAAAAAAAAATGGTTGAGTAACTTATCATAATATTGATAGTATCAACAGAACGGAATCATCATATTGGTTATAAGTAGTAATATGTTAGCCAGGTAGTTGTACAATACATCACTATTTAAATTTATAATTAGACATACTTTATACATACTTTACTTATTGCACAAGTGAGAACGGTCACCCGACAATAATATATAAATTAGTAGCTATTGACCGCGCATGACCACAATAACTGCACATCCGGTAATAGTTCATCCCCAGCAACTAGCCGCTCGCATTTAAGCAATTTAAGGCACAGAGCCACGCAATAGATTTCTAAGAGAATCACCAGTTACCGACTGAAACAGGTATGAGAATCACGACCATCAAAAACTACGATATTCGCATAATACATCAAGGTGGCAGATTATTTCTAATTAATAAGTGTTACAAGCATTCAAAGTGTTAAACAGTGTTAGCTTATTAATGTCATTTTTATTGCATAGGAGTAAATCCCTCCACGATTGATACAGGGACGAGTTGAGAAAAATTCTGGAGTTGAAAATTCTGTGGAGGATGGGATTATCTGATAAAGCCAGACGTGACGCTAGTGAGAACGCTGCACGTCTTCGAACAGCCATGAAATCTGGAACTCCACTGTTGGCAAACATTGGAGTAGCCCTTGTGCGTCTTGAGTAACCAAATAAAAACCGAAAAGAGTCATTGTATGCCACACGAATCGAGTCCAGATGCTTATTATTGAGTGGGACCCAGAGGCTGGAACAGTACACATTACTGAAGAATGTGTTGAACACGTATTTTTTCACGGTTTCACTGCAACTTCTGAACCGTGATGACACTAGGTTAGCCTGCATATACAATTCTCTTTTTCTTCTGATAAGTTCCGATTCGTCTCTGTTCCAGCAGCATATTTCATAACCAAGGTACTTAACTGACACCATCCATTCCAGCACCTCCCCATTCATATACAAGAGGGGTCTAGGCCCATCATCCATGTCTCTGGGAATGAAGCACTGAAGGCAAGTTTTTGAAGCATTGAAGGTAATATTATGAGATTCGCCATATTCTTGACAGATCTGGAGTAATTTTCTGAGTGAGCTGATAGATGTTGTCATTAATACCACATCGTCGGCATAAGCTAGATAGTTACAGATTTTTGGACCCACATGACACCCCAGACCTGTCTCTTGCAGCAGTATATATAGGTCGTCCATGAATACTGCGAAATATTGGCTAGAATTTAGCCCACCTTGTCGTACACCTTTTCTTACAGGAAATGGAGTGGATAAAATTCCAGCCCATCTGCATACAAACATTTGCTCATTGAACCAATATTGCAACAAGCATAGCGCTTCTTTGCCAACTCCACGTTGACATAACTTTTCCAGCAACAGTGAATGTGACACATTATCAAATGCTGCTGTTGCATCTAGATAGCACAAGTACGCTGGTGTATTTCTTCTCAAATAATGATGACATATTTGCCTGAGCGTGAAGATAGCCGTCTCTGTGCCCACCCCTTTTTTATAGCCAAATTGTCCATGTTGGGTGACTAGTTTAGATGAATATTTTTGCAGGATGAGTAGTTCAAAAACCTTGGAGGTTATTGTTGCCAGAGCAATGGGGCGGTACTTCTTTACAATGCTCGAATCCAGATTATTCTTTTTCAATATTGGTACCAGTATAACACGCATGATTATCTCAGGAATAAATGAGTGTGCCAAGCACGAGTTAAACAAGTTTGCGATGACTGTGTTGATGAGAGGATGGGCAAATTTGAGTGATTCTGCTGTGAGTAGATCAGGCCCTGCTGCTTTCCCTGTCTTCAGTTTTTTAATACACTCAGCCACTTCTGCGGATTTGACACGAAAACAGTGCTTGTCATCACAGTTATTACAATTATGATTAGGTCTAGGACCATCATTATGGAATAATTTTCCAAAATGCCCTGCCCACATTTCACAGATTTTTTCTTCTCCTTCAACATCACCCACAGTAGCAGAAAAAGTTTCACTCTCCTGATTGGCATTTTTGACACTGTTCCAAAATTTGTAAAAGTTTCTTCCTTCATAGGCCGTAGCAAGCTTATCAGAAAGAATTTGATTCTTCTTCTTGCGCAATTTTTGAAGAGCACATTTAAACTTTTTTCTTTTCTGGATCATATCAGCCAATTTTTCATTGTTCGTTTTTCCAGCTTGGTGCCAAGCGGCAAAGCTTTTTCTGTATTCATCATATTGCAGTTTTGCATACATATTCCAACCTGGAACCTGCTGGGTATAAATATTTTTGCTAGATTTTTTGCACAGCTTACTCTCACAATTGCGGATACTTGTGACTAGGAGTTTGCACACGTCAGTTATTGACTGAGAATGAGCTTTGTCAGTACAGTATTTTTCTTCACACAGAAACCATCCAGATAAATTTTTAAGGAATTTATAAGTTTGCTCTTGATAAGACCGTATGGTGTCAATGTTGGCTCTTTTCCACTGAAAGCACCTTTCTGGCTTTTTTAGCTGACTGGCTCTCTTTGTGGCTGAAAGATGTAGTTTAATTTTTAGCGGAGCATGATCGCTAGGTGTAATTGGAAACGGTTTTGTGGTTTCACTCACTGTTGACCTAAGATGATTTGAGATGATAATATGATCTAGCCAACTGCTTGCACTGCTTCCTTTACTGGTAAATGTAACAGTGTCCACAGGTAGCATAGCCATATCACAAAGAAAGGAGTCATTGTCATTGCAGAATTGCACTAATTCATTAAAATTGCTGTGTTGAGGTGAGATATTAAAATCTCCAAGAATAATAAACGGACCCGCGTGATTCATAATTAAACCGTTCACTTTTCCAATGTAGTCAGAGATAAGCTGTTGGTTTTCATTAGAGTTTACTGGAAAATACACATTGATGATTAGAACAGAAGTAGTTCCAACCTCAATAACGATTGCCAATAACCTCGTGTCATTAATTTTTACCGGTTTCACATTATACATAAGGCTAGACTTAATGAGGAAGCCAAGGCCTCCATACGGTCTTCCCGATAGCTTTTTGTGATTTGGCATTGCACTGTGGTTTATAGCATGAAAGTTTTTGTCAATATTTAGATAACTAGATTCAAAGTCAAATAACCATGTTTCTTGAAGAGCAACAACATCAAAGTCAGTAATAATAGTTTGTAGCCAGCCGGCATTGTTTTTTATGCCCTGGCAGTTCCACGTTAAAAAACTAATCATTATTATGTTTATTGCCTTCAGGTCTGCGACCAGACCCCAGTTTTCTTGCACGGTGAAACTTACGAACGTAAGTGCCAGGTGGCCAATGATCAGGTTCAAAAAGAGTTGATTCAGTCACTTCATTTGAAAGTTTTACGTCGATTCGGAAGGAGGCATAATTGTCGCTTCTAGTATTTAACTTTAGCACTTCACTTATGTCCCAGGAATTCACATCCACCAAATATTTCTTGACTTCCTCCGGGGCAGTGCTAGGCTCACATCGTGTAAGAAAAATTNGTTAAAAAACTAATCATTATTATGTTTATTGCCTTCAGGTCTGCGACCAGACCCCAGTTTTCTTGCACGGTGAAACTTACGAACGTAAGTGCCAGGTGGCCAATGATCAGGTTCAAAAAGAGTTGATTCAGTCACTTCATTTGAAAGTTTTACGTCGATTCGGAAGGAGGCATAATTGTCGCTTCTAGTATTTAACTTTAGCACTTCACTTATGTCCCAGGAATTCACATCCACCAAATATTTCTTGACTTCCTCCGGGGCAGTGCTAGGCTCACATCGTGTAAGAAAAATTATGTGATTAATTTAAATAAAAAATATTTCAATTCTCTTCGTCAATAGGCAATATAATTGTTGAAACTATTTTGTTAATTATGGGGAGGTGGCAATCAAATTCCACACTTTATTGTAAGTTAATGAATGGTTAAACTTTAAATATTATTGGGCAGTTAGTTCGCTAATTAATGTACAATGGGAGTGTTGGCGGTGTTGATTATTGCTGGGCATTACAATAAATTCTGATTCTCTGCGAGTGAAGAAAGCGACGTAAAGAGGTAACTAGCAATGATGCACCACACTTTCGGAGTTAATTATAATTAGCTTAATTTTAATTGCTGAAACAAATATTTTCGCTGTGTGCTACCAAGCTAGTTAAGCATTAATTTAAATAGTTGAAAAATTGCGAGTTTGATTTAGCCAGAAAAGAATACGATCCAGTTTGGAAGGTTACCGTTGATTTCGGGGTGCCACTCCCCCAGGGGTAGCCCAATCGAAAAAAAAATGCGAGACAGGTTTTGGAACATGCTGAAGAGAATGTGTGCAGAATTTCAAGGGAATCGGTGTAGATTTTGTAAACGAGCACTTTGCCAAACTATTGAGGTAATCTGTGGCTCCGTGGAGTATGTCGATCTCCTGGGGTAATTGACCTTTAGCAAATCCATTTAAAAATGTGAAGCAACGTCGGTGTCGAGGCTGAGATGCCAAAAAAATGAGAGGTCCAGACGGGAGGAGGTGGAATAAAATCAGAAAGGGGAAGTTGGCTTGATGCATTGAGGTGGATTTCAACAGATAAATAAAATTCATTAGTTAATAAATTTTAATTAATAAAAGTAATACACCACTTTAGAGTTAATTATTATTGTTATCTTACCGTCCGGATAAACGCTCAGCAGTTCACAGTACACTGGACAAATTAATTATTTCTTCCACGCTTTTAAAATATTGTCCACTTTTAATCAGAGTTTTAATTGTAATTAAGTGGAACTTCCTAACTGAAGATTTAATAAACATGAGTAATAATTTGCACTGATTAATATTCTTAAAGTGAGCAGTTCGAATTTCACTTGGTAGGGTATTTTGAGAGATGGATGTCATGGCAGACGAGAACAAAATTGTAAATACATACACTCTTGTCAGTCATAAATACACAAAAAATATGGTGAGATGTGCCTTCAGAAATGCATCCTGAAAATCTTTGGTGCCGTCCACTTATTTTGTTCTCGATGATGTTACTGGAATCTTTGTTATTGAAATTTATTTTTTGACAGGGATCATAACGGGCATGTCATCCGGCTCCATCCGCTAATTTTGTAAAAATATCTTACAACTATCCTACTTATTCTTCGTATGTGTAGTTAGATTCTTACACTTTTTTTATGATGCAGCAACCTGCTCTAGTCATACTCTGATAGTTCAGATTCACTTGTCACAAAGTCATCTTGCCGTTTAGGTTTAAACTTAATACGAATGCTCCTTCATGGAGGAGGTAATGGTAGAGGTCTGTTGAAGTCACATGAGCTTGACTCTGATTGGTCGCTTCTTTCCCTTTCGTCCCTCCCCATGGGTACGTCCTCATCGGAGATCGTGTTTTTCCAAGCATTGTCCGCCAAGCTATCATGTTCACTACCCGAGTCTGTGCCTTCACTATTAAAAGCAAGGCGTCATTTCTCAACATGTACAACAGAATTACGTCTACCCCTCGTGGTCAATCGAACCAAGTTGCTTCCCAATACTTCAAAAGTCTGAAATGGTCCCTCGAATTTGTTGGTTAACTTTTTGTTCTCATCCTGCTTTAATGTTATCTCCTTTACATACACCATATCATTTAACTTAAATGGGGATACTTTAAGTAAATTACAATTCTTCTATTTAAGTTAAATCTTTTCGCATATCCTTCCCGTAGCTTTTCGATTCTCTGTACCACTTGCTTCCTCATATCTCGTAATTCCTCTATATATTTTCAGGATCCGGTTGTGTTAAATACAACGGCACAATATACTCAACCACTGATAGCCGTGGCTTAATACAATATATTATTTATTATTTATTCTACACAAACAGAGCCCCATCCTGGGCCGTTACGCTGTCTGGATATAATAATTCATAGGGATCTTTGACGGTAGTTGTTGGTTCGGATGTGTTAATAGCAAACAATATATCTGGAATTTTGAGATCCCAATTCTCTAGCATATTTTCACACACAGCGTAATAAACTCATAATGGTCTTAGTCTCTGAGTGGCCCTCTCGGCACACCGTTTTCCTCTGGAATGAAAACCAGATGTGTAAGACTATTTAATTCCCATTCTTTACTACTTTCATATGGCTCACCACTAAATAGCCTTGGCTGTATCGCTACTTTCACAGCAACTGCCCCGGCGGTAGATACTGTTCCGCCAGCGGCTCAGCCTCCACCGGCAGCCATCTTGTATTAATGAATTTAAGTTATATCTAACTGGTAGGCACGCTCTGTGCAGCGAGGATTCTCGATCGTACTTCTTTTGTTTTACGAAACAATATATATAACATACACTTACACAGTTAATTTGAACAAGGAATGTTTCGCATTATACTTCATTGTCCAAAGAATAATATACACATAGGTTGCTAACATTTGGAGGATAGTTAGCAAAAAACACTGCAGTGAGTCTCCCAAATTCCCCTTGGTTATATATAGATGCGAGAAATTTTTCCCCAACTTGCAAGCTTGGTTCTGGAAATCCTAAAATGTCTCAAATGTCTCAAAAGGCCTGAAATGTCTAAATAAGACTCACCATTTAATATCTTGACTGCTTCGAAGTCTCCAAATTAACCGATATTCTCATGATGCACCGGCTGGCCAGTAGTTAATTATTGAATAACATGGAACAGGATACAGTTAAAGTTGGTGTGTAATAGCATGTTATTTCTACATTATATACTATTACAGTGTGTATAGTCCCCATTAACGCTATTCCGAAGAATAAACAGTATACTCGCCAGAGCCCAAAGAAGCCAGTGAACATCTACATTAATGTGCTTTTGCAGGATACACGGGCCGCAAATGGCACACGTACCTGCTGTTGCCAGATGTCTTTATTCAAAAGCAGTTAGATTTCTACCTATCCGCATACAAGGAATTCTGTAATTCCGTTGTTGTGGGAAATGACACAAAGTTGTCGTGAAGGAAATTAAAAAAGGCCGGAAAAATACTCATCCATATTATGTCATTCCTGTCTTTCGTAGTACCGTTGGACATGAGATGATGCATAAAGACGTAGGTCCTGTGGATAAATGTAGGATTCGCGATATTAAATCGCTTTCTTATAAAGCCAATAGTCATTATTTCATAAATCTTGGCTGGACATATACCAACGGACAGCAGACAAGTTACTGCATGATATTTGGAGATATCATAAAAGTCAGTGATCGTGGAATGCCGTCAATAATATTGGGAACGGATACCAATAATAATTTGCCAAATTTGGCAATTCAACTTGCACAACAACCTCCGCAAGATTCTTCTCCACATGCCGTGCAAGGCCCTTCAAATGCTATATGTGCAACAAACAAAAATACCGGCACAGTAATCACTGTAGAGAAACGGATTACTCGTGCAATGTGTGCAGCAAGCAATAAAACAAGCGAACAAAAGACGCTACAAGATTGTGCTCCAGATATCAATGTCCATTCTGCAACAAATAATAATGTCCATGCTATTGATCCGGTTGTATAATGTCCTTCTACTGCGACTAGATCTAAAACTAAAGCCAACAATGTTGTTGCAACTTTGGCAACGAACCCTACTTCTGGCCAGAAATGAGCCGGCGATAAATCAGAATCAACGAAATGCTCCAGTGAATGTTGCTTCTGCAGCAGACAATAATGTGCATGATATTCATCATGCTTTGGCAGGTCCTTCTCGAGCGACAAGCGCAAATACTTAAATAAACAAAGTTGTGGCCATCCCAGTGAAAAACCCTATATCTGTGAGGGCTGCGACAAATGTGCCGGTAAGAAACCGGAATCAGCGCAACGTTCCAGTTGCAACGGAACGTGAAACTGTTGGTACGGCTGCGCAATCTGCAGCAAATAAACCCAAGCTAATCGTTAAACATCAGAGTTTTTAAATCAGGTAAATCAACAATTTATCATTCTTGATATTGATTTTGTCTTTGAAACATTTCCGGCATACATGGAACCTTGGCGAAAGACCATTTTCCTCCGCTGTATGCAATAAATTCATTCTCCTGTGCACGTTGCTGAAAGACCATTCTTTTGTGCTGCTTGTTAGCAAAACACTATTCTTTTCAACGTTTAGAACGTACTTATCTTTGTTCGTTGTGTGAATAAAAAACTCATTTGTAAAATGGCATCCTCATTAACTGTAGAAGAAATTGACAGCATTGTCGAAACTATTGCCACAGCCATGAACAGAGTGTTTGAAAAAGCCACAGAGAAATTATATGAAGTCGACATGAATAATCTACCAACGCATGGCGACTTGCATGAAGAGATTGTAAAGGCAGTAGCGTTTGATGAGGAAATTGCCGTAGATGTGCTCATCATGAGCGGCAAGAACGCTATTCTGGATCCATCTTATTTTTCAAAGTTTAAAAATGAAACCCTAAACCCAAACAAGCCAGTGAACATCTACATCAATGTGGGTTTTGCAGAATACGCCTGCCAAAAATGGCACACGTTCCTGCTGGTGCCAGATGAATTCATTCAAGAGCAGTTAGATTTTTGCCTCAACGCATACAGGAAATTCTTTTATTCCGTTGTTGTGGGAAATGACAACAGTACTGTCGTACAAAAAATTGAAGAGTCTGGAAAACTTCATCCTAAGGATTTTATTCCTGTGTTTCGTAAAACCTTCGGTGTGTGAGTGTTTGAGTCGACACTCCCCTTCGGGACAAACAAGACTTACCTGTTGTGGGACTTTCTGTAGTAGGACCAAACTCTTGCATTGGGTTAGCAGGGAAATGTTTTGTGATATTTTTCATAATCACTTATTTTTTAATTGCAAGGTGGTTAGTGGGAGCAATCCAAAAAATTGGTGGTTCGTGTGAGCAATCCCAAATTTTCTTAATGGGAACCATTAAAGCAGGTGCAACTCACAATTTGGATTTCCTCGCACGAACCACCCAAAACAAATTTGGGATTGCTCACACGAA
Organism: Coecobrya sp. COE2; assembly: GCA_027743765.1. Classification (NCBI taxonomy): domain Eukaryota; kingdom Metazoa; phylum Arthropoda; class Collembola; order Entomobryomorpha; family Entomobryidae; genus Coecobrya; species Coecobrya sp. COE2. The sequence goes on along the minus strand of JAHZMV010004002.1, from coordinate 1,988 downwards.
CCACCTATCGCAAAATGTAAGAATGCCGAAATTTTATATCGTGGTTAATGTGAGCAAACCAAATATTTGGATCTGACTACCCCTGAGGGTAAGGGGACCGCAGTGTTTGAGCCACTCCCCTTACCCACAAGACTTGCCATGCGAGCAGTTTAGAAATTTCTTTGGGTGCTCGTGTGGCCAATTAACGTGAACAATTAAAGATGCTAATTAAAAATATAACTATGGTGTATTCTAGAAACGTTCCTTGCAATTGTAATTAGAAGGATCACTAATTTGATTGCCACCTCACCACAATTAACAAAATAGTTACAACACATTATACCTAATGTGTATTTACGAAGAAAACTGAAATGCTGTTATTTAAATTAATCAGATAACACGTGAAAAGAATATAATTATTAATTGATAATGACAAGTAATTTTAAAGTATAGTAGTAATTCTGAATATAAACTTAAATCCACTTTAAAGATAATTTCGGCAGAAAACGTAATCCCTTTCTGATTTGGCAAGCCATTCAACATTTCCAGGTCTTTGACATTTGATCGTTTTCCGGATTTGCAACCAGGAAAGTTATAGAAATTATGTATAGATTATCATTTACTTGGATCAAGATGAAGTTAGGTTGTTAGTTAATTATAATTAATGTGGAGTTTGTTATTTAAAAAAAATGCGAATGTTGATGATGTGGCGTACAATAAATACCGATTCTCTACGAGAGATGAAAGCGACGTAAACAGGACGCTTGGAATGTTGCACCAATCTTTTGGATTTAAATGCAATCACTTTAATTTTAGTTGCTGAAAAAATTATTACCACATGTATCCTTCCCAACTCTGGTTAAGTGTTAAATGTTAAGTTTGAAAAATGAGATTAATCATCACGCTATAACAAAGCGGACTATGATTTAAGGAGCGGACAAAAACGATATGAGCCACTTTGGAATAATGACCCTAAATCCTAGGGTGTTTTTCCCCAGGGGGTGGGCCGATCGGTACGAAAAAATGTAGCAGGTTTTCGAACATAGTGAGCAAGATGTGTGCAAAATTTCAGGGGAATCGGTGCGGTAAATTTTATAAACGAGAACTTTGCCAAAATATTGATGTACTTTTGCATGGAATGGTTAGGGAGCCCCATACGCCCTGTCTCCATACAAGCCCAAAGGTTTTATTCTCGGTGCCGCCAGTGACGATATAAGTTTCTCGAAAATAAAAGTTTTTTTGGTAGCAAGTTCCCGGGATAAGTTCCATGGACATGCTTACCAGCGCAATCAAAACTTGCCTGTTTTATTTCCTATCAATCCTTTATATGGGAGCATTCTATTAAAATGTTCTTTTTTGTAGAGTTATAAATTATTTTTCACAAAAGTGGTTTTCAGGTATATTTTTCAGTGAACCTCTCAGTGAGTTTTGGATTTTGCTGAGCTGTGCGAAAGATGATGTCAGTTCTGCGCAATAAATAAACGTTATAATTTTAAATTCAATTAATAACCCCAAAATATTCTTATTCAATTTACCAGCAAAATAATTAGTTTCTCTTCACACAAATATTTTTATAGAAAAAAGGGCATACAATCGCTCAAACGCAATGACTAGTTAAACTACAAAATTCCTGACATACAAACTTAAATCCATTTTAAAGATAATTCCTGCACAAAACATAGTCTATTAAATGCTTCGGCAGCTCATCCAACTTTTCCAGATCTTTCACGTATTCAATCGATTTGCGGATCTGCAACCTGTCAAATTACAAAAAAAAATCATGCAAAAAATTCCATTTAGTTTACCATGAATTATAGTTTATTTTCAAAATATTTCATTGTACTAACCTGCATAAATGTTTCAAACTACCCGCTTCCTTCTTATCAAATTCCTCCTTCCACTCTCTCAACTCGCCCCACTCTTTCTCAATCTCCTCCTTTTCGTGATCCCCAGCGCTGCAGATGTTGTCTTCCTCGAAAAAATCTTGGTCGACCTTTATTCCCGCGGCA
>JAHZMV010004001.1:0-70967 GCA_027743765.1 Coecobrya sp. COE2 | reverse complement strand
GTATCCACGAGTTCACGTGTATAACCCGTCTACATTTGGGCTATTTTTGGTGGACATTTGAGGGTTATTGTCCACCTACATTACGTGGATAACTCGTCGACAACACGTGATTTAAAAAAAATAATTAAACGTAAAATTCCTGCACTGTTTACCCATTTTTAGTTATTTTGTGGTAATTTAATGGTTTTAAGAATGTTTAATTAATTAATGCTTCAATGAATTTAAGTAGTGAACTTAACCTATACCATAATTAAGCTAAATTTAGTAAATCAGATTACCTCAACAAAGGGATAATTTCACTCATGTCATCCATAAATTGCACCAATTAAACACTAAATGTTAATAACTAACCCCCAATGAAGATCATTTTATGCATAATTGGAGTACATACATCTGTAGATATATTTTGAAATGACTTGCAAGATTTCTTGCATTTATTTTTAAGAGTGGTGGTCAGAATGATGTTAGTTGCATTTTCGTAGCTGCAGAGAACATTAAAGTTTGCTTTTATGCATTTAGGAGTAGCAAAAATAATACAGTTTATAAGCTATAATTAAAAAATGGCAATTATATCATATCGACAAGCGTACCAGCCAACACGTGGTTAACTCGTATCATTTCCACGGGTTATCGACGTGTCTCGAACACGAGTTTTCTACGAGTACAACACATCGCTATATTCACGTGTTTCTTCTACGAGTTAAACACGTCGAATACTCGTGGATAGAACGCGGAATCAAAAATTCCACCAATGTGACCAAAATTCCAAGTGGATAACTCGTGTCTGGTTGTTCGGGAAATGTATGTAAGTAGGCAGGCATGTATGTAAAACTAAATATTTGGTAGTACACCCTTGTCGCATAAAACACTTTGAAAAGCTGAGAAAAGAGAGGATAGTGCGTATTATGTATATGTGTGTAGTTTTGTAGGGTCGTTAGCATAAGCGGATTTAACTGATTGTCTTTCCAAGCACGTGCATGTATAATACTTCCAGACCAGCAGTATGCAAATTGAGGTTTAGCTGGAAAACTGGTTGAAAATGGAAGTGAGCAAAGGAGAGTGAATGAGAGAGGGAGAAAGAGAGGAATGAAGAGTTTCTTTTTTACATCAGTCTCTCTTTCTCTATTTTTTGTGGAAAAATGTAGTGGTTGTGATGTAAAGCTGCCATATATAATATACATGGAAGGAGAAGAAGCGAGGAAAAAGGAAATCTGGTAAGCCTATCGACGGAAACGCGAAACTCGGGGAGAAGGGCATGGCTGAGCAAAAAAAACGACGTTGTGTTGCGATGATGTGGTAGATATATCCACCGTGTTTGCAGACGAGACGATACAAGATTGTATGTGATGGAAGGAAAGGGCAATGGAGAAAGAAAAAAGAAGTTGTGAATTTTGTTAGTTTTCGTTAGAAAAGGAGTTTTATAAATGTACATGTATTCACAGTGATAGTATTGATGTGTTCGATTTTTCCTGTTGAAGTTGGCAAATGAAATTTATGAGCTGTAAGCACAAAGGAATAGCTTCGTGTCAGAGGTGAAGTTAATTAAAGAGTTGAAATGAATGCTATTGGCAGCTGATATATTTGACTACCTAAGAATCTCCGCTTGCTTGTAGAGGAGAATGAGTATCATGTTCATTCCATTTACGACAACAATGGTAATGGCATAAAATAAAGTATACATTTATAATCTAAATCCGTGTATATGATACACGATATTTTTAGGAAAGTAGTGGAGGTAGTAGAAGCTGAGTATTTTTTCGAGAGAGGAGATAAGTGGAGGTGATCAGTTAAGTCAGGAGCTGTCGGTTGTGCTTTCAGCTTTACGCTGAAGAGGTGAAGTGTATTTGGCATTTGGCAAGAAGATAGAGAGACAGACAGACAGAGTTTAATATAACAGTGTTCTGTACGGATTACCACATTTGTATGAAGATACATACATATGCACATATTGTAGGGCACATTGCATAGAATTCCTCCAGACACTTTTTTCGAGTACATCTCTCATGCACACATTCACACTCATTGTTTTTCCTACAACAACAACATGTGTGTGGGTTTGTGTTGAGTATGAGTGTAGTCCACATGTGCAATGTATATAATATGACCATTCCTTTCCAAAGAATTTTAATAGAACAGAAAGTTGAAGTGAAACTGCTTTTGTGGATGGATAATGTATGTACATATGCTGTAATGCCATTATTCCCTCCTCTACGCTTGCATCCTCCGACTTCGCATCACTTCATGCGATGCAGACATGAAAGTAAGATCTATATTATGTATGTTCATGTATACACAATGTATGTATGTGTGTGTGTTGGTATTATTTTTTGTCGGTGTGAAGAAGAAAAGGAAACTTGAGATATCAGCTCAAAAACGAAGACTTGAGAGAGAAAAAATAAGTTTATGGAGAAAAAACACATGTCATTTTAAGAGTGGATTGTATGATGAAAAGTATTGCCCCCTTTTTGGCGGAATCCTTACGTGCCACACGGTTTTTGCTTTTTATGTACAAAAGCTGTATGTATTTTTATTTTATACTCTATATGTCTTGTTGTATTTCTGATAAATCAGAGTACATGGCTGAGAGTGGAAAGAGTCAGCAAGTTAAGTAAAGTAAACCTTGTCGAAATAAGTTTGTATTTATACATACCGACATATACCTATAACTGGTTACTGCATAATACATATATGATGAGAACTTGAGTATAAACATATAAGTAAGTAATATAAATGTATGTATTTACATACATATATATTTTGAGTGTGCTTTTTTATATGAGCTGGATTCGACTTTTTAAGCTTTCTTTGAAGAAGAGGTTTTTCATCTTTTCTGTAGATCCAAAAAGCTTCGTTACTTCTTACATACTAAAATGTAAGTAAAAGGAATAAGATGGAAAATATTCCTCACTGTTCGGTAACTTTATAGGGGATGATGTTTTGGATCGCCCCCACTTGGGAAAGCATCTTGTCTACTTGTAGGGTATTTTGAAGTAAAGGAATGAAGAAAAAAGAAGACAATCCTTGTCTTTAGCTTGCTTTTTGTCTGTTATACAAACTTGGGCAGATATCATTCAAACCCTAGTTTTTTCGTCTAGTTCAAACTCCTGAAATACATATATAATTATTACACAAAACTCTGTGTGTACTTGGTTTAGTTTAGTCCGTTGCGGTGGATGAAGATACATTGGAAAAAGAATGACGACAACCGTAACGCAACGAAGGACACGACGCTTGCATAAAACAAGCTTTTGGTTTTTGACCAGTAGAGCATATAGCATAACCTATAGCTGCACACACATTTATGGATCATGCATTCAAGATGGAGGATTTGCCTTGATTTTGCATGCTGGAGATGATAATCATATCGTATAGTCATGATGATGACAGGGGCGAGCTAAACTAGTGGCGAATAAAGCATTGCAAGAGACATTTGGAAAGTTTGAGGGTATATGGTGTGAAATGGTTTTGGATGCCATCGGAAAAGAAATAAGTCGAAAATTTTCTCTCGAGTAGAAAACGAAAAACTACATTGGTTCGTTAAGGTAGAAAAAGAGTTAAATACGCAGAGCCGAGCAAGTCAGATCAGCATGAAGAAGAGGAGGACGTGAGCGAAACACGAAGATAAAATATTTTGTTTGTTCACTCAAGTCGTATTAGTTGTTGAGCTTGAATGGAGCATCGAAAAAGTTTTCAGAGAAATATGAATGAATTATCTGTGTAAGGGCATGCTCAAGAATATACACTACAAGGAAACATTGAATGGGTAGGTTTCCAAATTGTGAATATAAAAAGATATTATATTAACATATTTATATACATACATATTTATATGAATCTACTTTTGATCTACCGATTACACGGTTAATCCTCTTGCCCGAGCGGATGGGCTACTGCTAAAAAGTTGTGGAATCTTTTCGGCCGTTTGATATGAATTGGTAGTGGGAAATCCGTACAGTAACTTCTTGTTCTCGATCCCAAGGAAAAGTGGAAGAATTAAAGTTTATTTTGTTAGTCCGGGGACTTTAGCTATATTCGACTGACTTCCTCGCGCCATTATGCTTGCTCTTATATATATGTTGGCTACTTGATGAAGACGATATCAAGCTGATCATTGTGATTACCAAGATGAGAATGGAGAATTGTGTAGTTCCTTTTTCCTATTCCAAGTTGCCATTGAAAGCAGCGAATAATTTCCTTTTGTAGCTGTGCCACCAATAACGTTCTACTACCATTGGCTAATTTTCTAGTATTTGATCATATAAAACTAATCATTTTACGGTTGAAAGAACTAACGCTTTTAAAAAACGAAGACTTGCGGGAAGACTCACAGCCCACAGGTTCTTCTCTCTCTCATCTCATCTTTCGCGTCTACTAGTGTAATCGTAATAAGTTGTACAGCCGCCGCCGCCACTACTACTTTTGTATTTTCTTTTTCCTTGTAGTATTGTAGTGGTGTGCTTGCTCCAAGTTCCAAGAAGGACCTAGGAGAATTACTTTCCGTCATGGTCATAAATTGGGTGGCACATACACACTCCACCACTGCACTGCCACCACCATCACAATCGCCAGAACCACGCCGCACACACACACACACACAACATTAGTAGTCTGCGTGCAGTTTTGTGTCTACGTCCTCGTCTTCCGTATGCCGATATATACATAAGTAAAATTGGAAGGCTAAGACCTGCGGCCATCATCGTGTTGTTGCTGCTGATGATGCTCTCTCTCTCCTTCGCTTTTACTCTTATTTTCTACCCGTTTCGCCGTATATTTATCTATCTTCTCGTAGGAACAACGAGATCCGGATATAAAATACTTGAAAAGTCGTTTCTCTACCATTTATATTTATTATGCATATGTATATCTATGTATTCCCGGTTTTTTAGTGAAAATGCACGTACTTGTAGTACTGACGGGCTAGCGAGCATCATCATGAATGCCCGTGTGCAGAAAACTACTTTTTTCAAGGAAAATATTACCGTACAAAGTGTAACGTGCTGCTGATGGTCCGCGATTGCACGACTTACGTAGAAAAACTATATGTAGTTCTTACTAGACATAGTAGCAACGGCAGCAGCAGTTGAATCTAAGAGTAGCACTAATGAAATAACCCCACCCAAAGAAACATTATTTCATGAGAGAAAAAGAAATATGAGTTTCGTTCTAACTACCACTACTGCACGACGACTACCAAGCGCTTTTATTCTTTTGCCGTATCTGCAACTCTCAGATGGGCTGTTTCTTCTATTTTCTCTTTTCTTAAACTCGCTATTATTTTTCCAGCCATGGTGTACCGTCCTTGCATATGCCAGACAGTTGTGTACACAGAGTTATTTTATGCTTCCTACTTTTCCCGATGTCTATTTCCTTTTCTATCCGGCTTTAACTGTCACATGTTTCTGGGGTTTCGCTACTTTCTTACACGCGTTATACCGTTGTCGCTTGCCACAACAGACGTATGTCCACTGAGAGGTTTTGTCTTATGAATTCTCCTTCATTCTCAAAGATATTGTGTGGTATGTGCGGAAAACTGCGGATTTTTGTCTAGATCACACTGTGGTGATGATGGTGATGACATGACACGGATATTACAGATGAGTTCTGTGAGGCAAAAACTTGAGTCGTGTGTGTGCGGTGGCGATGATGATAATAATGATTGACCATGTGTGTTGATAGCCCAAAATATTTTTTTCTATGTATAGCCTTGCCATCTTCACATGCCTACTTTTTGTGTACCTATATAGCGTATGGGTGAAAGTGAGTGACCACCACCAAAAGACCGGATAAGCTTCGTAAAAGTCTGCGAGCAAGAAATATAAACATAGTGCAATATTTTATTTTGTATAATAGCAACATTGGTCGGTTAGTCGCCAAAGAAAGTTTCTCTGAGAAAAGACATAAGTACACTTGCAGTAATAACATTTTCTTTCTTGATATTTTTATGTCATCATGATATATGCCGACCAGAAATGAGTTGCAGCGTTGTAAGTTGGGAAAATATGGAAAAGTGAAAAGTTGCTTATTGCCTGGCTTGCCTGTTATGACTTTGTTACGTTCTTCTATGGACTGGACAAAAAGAACATGATTTCGTCTTTCTTGAATTGTATTCCAAAAGTTTGTTATTTCATGTGTGATGTAACAGAAAGAAAATGAAGATGGTGGTGACTGACTATTCACTGCTACAAATGTGTATGGCCATAAACCATAATTTCCTACTTGTTCACACAACTTTTATACCTTCATTTTGCTTCGTTTGACTTTTTTAGCCAGTCTCCAATATGATCATCCCATTCAAAAGAAAATAGAAGAAATAGGATAAAAGTTTTTTTAAGCTGGAGAAAAGCAACATCATCATAATACATTATTTGTATTGAATACTTTGAAAAGTCTACTACGATGAGACTACAGCAGTGGCGCTGATGATGATACGATGAGAAGTTTCCAGTGCCATTTAGACTTCTTGAAACATATTTTTGAAGATTTCCATATTTTTGGTTATAATAGACCTTATCTTGTGTGTTATAGTAGCATACGCAGATTATTATTTTAAAAATTGCATTCCGTATAACTATATCGATTTTCTGGCTGAAGGTACATAAGCATCACCATACTTTATATTATATGCACCAAATAAACTTTTAACCCAACTTTTCATGTGAGCCTTGTTTTGGTACAGACTGTTATTCTCAGCTGTACGTTGAATCTTTATATCCACAAAGAAGAAGGAAATCATTTCATTCAACGTCAGATCCATCTTGTTGTTGAGATTTAAGATGATATTATATGAGCTTCTTTTTTCTTTCATTTTCACCCGTTCACCAAAGAGAGAACATCTCAAGGAGAAACAGGAAGCTGTAAGAAAATGTTGGTTGTATGGTGCTAGCTGATCATGTTGTTGACACTGCTGCTACTGCTCAGTGTGTGTATGTGTGTGTGTTTGAGTTAACGATCTTAATGGATCTCTCTTTTACTCTGTGTGGAGACCAATGGCTTCTGTAATCGGGAATATAAGTCAAGTCAAGTGGCACACAGAAAATAGAGAAGTAATGGTAGAAGTACAAGTCAAGAGACCGAAGAAAAAATTCAACGTGTTTACGTGCAGCACTCCTCTGCTGCTGTTATGTTGTCGAGTCTGTCATCAATATCATTCTCCAGATCAGAGAGAAGAAACGAGAAAGGTCTGTTTTCGCAGAATTCTGCTGCTGCTAGTCAGTCTCTCTGGACGAAAATCCTTTGCACACATCCAGCCCCTTGATTCTTGTGATGATGATGATGCGTCCTCGTGTTTTTATTATTACTCAACCACTGCTTGTCTTGTAGTAGTAGTAATAGCACTGCTTCATATAAACCATAATATATTTATATTATTTAATGCATATTTACTCAAGTGAGTCTACTTCTTCCTTGGTTTGTTTGGTTTATTGGTTTCACTGAAAGGGAAAAATATAAAAAATAAACTTTCTTTTCCTTTCCTCAATCCATACTGCTCTTTCCATTTCGATTCTTTGCTGATATAACGGCAGCGTTGATATTTTTTCTCGGTGCTGCTCCCCTACTATTAGAAAGTAAATCCACGTCTGCAGAGTTCAGGTACATAAGGACGTACATTTCATTCGATGAGAGATGTGGGTGGAATTTTGAAATGCTGTTCTAAAAAGAAAGAAAAAAAGATGATGATGTCTGCGATGTGGTGAGGTTTCGTTTCATCCTTTGGCGTTGAGTGTGTGTGGAGAAAAGGTATAGTCGTATGCATTGTTCGGGTCGATATTGACAATAAATGCTGTTGATGGCTTTACTGGTAGGATGACGATGATTGTAAAGACGACGATGATGTTGATTTGGATTTGGATGAGGATATTGTCTAGTGACTTTAAAGGAGAAAGACGACTGACATAGAAATGCTTCAAGACTCCGTGCTGTTCCCTGAAGTGAAGTGATTTTGTGATCATGATAATATGTTGATGGGATGATAATATAATACGACCAAAATGTAGGATGATATATTAGATGTGAAGCATTATCTGTTTGTGTTCCCTTTGAACAATTTTCTTCGTTTCAGAATCAGCTCAACTCAGGTTTGATTGTTGTTGATATTGCACATTCTTTGAAGAAAGTTTTCGCGTTTAATAAAAATACATATATGAGCATTTTCGTATTTTTCTGTTTTCTTGAGAAAGAATGCACTGATAGTTATATAAAGCTATATAAATGCTGTTCACTTACATATGTAATATTGTTGACCGTATTGTTACATATTTCTACTTGCTCGTTGAATGTTTCTGTACTACTTCTATGTGAGGAAATGTTTAAATGGAATCATTTCGAGATTTGGCAACGAGCTTTACTTCACCAAGAAACGTGTTTTCAAGACAGAAAGACATTATATTGCTCTCATCTTCTTCTTGTCAGAATCTATACGTTTGTGTCATAACATCGATAGATGTAAGTGTTGAAAGAAATCAGAAATAACTGTTCATCTGAAGTGCTCTCATTCCAGCGCTTTTTCGTTGATACTATCAAATATTTGTTTTTTAAAGTAATAGAAACATACATTTTATAGTGTCATAACATCAAACAGGTTATGATGACCGCACTCGTACAAAAATACAAGCACGCGTATGGAACCATCTATTTGAATGAACGTCCACGGCGAATAGGAAGGATTTTTGTTATTGCGCAATTTGAAGTTTGGTTGACCATTTAATCTTTTTGAAAAATATTGTGCGTGTCCAAAAATGAATGGATTTTTGCTTGGCGATAAGATAAGCATCCGGCGTACTTTTAGGGGGAAAACACATATATTGGAGAAAATCTCTTTTGGCTGTCAGGGTAGTTGGTAGGCTATGGCTATCCCTAGTTCTTTAAGATATTTTTGCCCTCGAGTTGAGTCTCATCATGAAGATGATCACCATCAAGGTGTAATTGCGCGGACGTAAGGTGAAGAAATTGCTTGATGTTAGGAAAATAATGGTAGTTTTCAACAGCTTTCCATTTTCTTAAAAGAATCAAGTTTCCTTTGGAAGCTCCTTCAGGCTCTGGGAAATGTGTCAATAAAAAAGAGTTGTGGCAAAAGGTTTTTAACAAGCATGAAAAGCAAGGATATCCTTTTCCCACTGCCTCTTCTTTCCTTTTTGTGTCTGCAATGTCCCCAGAGTTTTTTTCTATTTCCTTAACTTTATACACGTATAAGTTGTGTCTCTTCTGGACTGTCTACTTATCTCAAGACAGGTAGAAAGGAGAAGGAATAAGGGAGCAAGGGAATAAAGCAGGTAGACTATTGCGTTTAGGTATAGTAGGCATTAAGGAATAAGTTTCCTTTTAAGTGCCACCATCACAGAGTAATAATAATAATAACGTAAGGTTTCCTCATTATGGCTCCCTTTCAACTTTTCCGTCCTATATTGTAACCAGTCAACAGTATAGAAAAGCAGAGCCCCCGTGATGGCATCTATTCCAGCAATCATTTGGGAAAGAAATTGTGTGAAATGCGGAGTGAGAGCGGAGAAAAAAGATAAGGAAGTGAGGGGTGTGTATAGGTATGCACAAGTGTGTGATGCGCTTATCCTCAGTTCAGATACTATTACTATACCTACATGCATACTGTTGGGAGTCCCTTGAAAAACATCCAGGTTTTGGATCAATGCACCACTACTACCACCAGTGGACCAGAAGGGTAAAGTAATCTACGGACAGAGAGAAAGAGCCCGAGTAAGCAATGACAAGAAAGTCTCCTTTGAAAAGGGAGAAAAGTAAAAGAACATGAACATTTTGAGGAGAGGAAGAGGGGAAGGGAGAACAAAGTGAAGTCCTAATTATGCTTAGAGGAGATCATCGGCAAAGTTGGATAGATTACAGCAACGAGGCAACTAACATTACATAGTACACTTATGAGCTGGCACTATGTATATATTTTCAAATAGCTACCGATATAAAATAAAATGTGTATATAAATTAGGTGCATGAGTTTAAAAGTATATTTAGTAAGTAAATATGTTATACAATACTGAGATAAATGTACATACAGGCTATTCAGCAAAATATATAAACGTAAGTGTAGGAACGTACAGTACACACATTCATCTTTACGTAAGTGCACAGTATAGAAGAGAGAGAGATACTATACGGTTTGTTTTTAGATGAGGAAGAGACAGTTGAAATAAATGTGCAAAGTGAATGGGACCAAGGAGCAACTTTTGCTTGAGTTTTCGACGCTAACTCAATTAAAAGTGAAATGGAAAATGGCTGTTTGTTGTTGTTCAAGCAGCATTGCTCGCAAAAAGCAAAAGGGACGATGGGAGTGTGTGAGAGAAGGAAATTGTTAGCCTGCATACACAATTCACTCGAGCAAACACATCACTATTTTGTACCAGAAGAGAGGGAGAGAGACAGGAATAGGCACCGTATTATTTTTTCGTTCTGTTTGTAAAAGAATTCTGTGTTCTGTATGTTTGGAACAGTAAATGGTAGTTAGCAGCACAGAAAGAGCAGAGTAGTTGTGATTAGCAAGTTAGTTTTTTTCTTGCTTTGAGCTACACTACTTAATACAACAAAAAAGTAAATGCTTTTCATTACAGTTTTGGAGTTTTACTGTTAGTAGTGTAGCACGCGTATCTAAATTATACTATGTTCATGCATGTTCCACACATTAGTTTACTGACTTAGAGAAGTTAGCAATGGATGAACTGACATTAATGGCGTTGGTGTGTAAATGTGTGCAAGTATGAAAGGAAAATGCTCAAAAGTAGCAAAAGGAATGAATCTCTCATGAGGCAATCCATTATGAGCTGCTCGAAAGATGGAAAGAGAGAGAGAAATGAAAGCGTGTAGTAGTGAGTTGTTCTATCTCCTATATTCTTCGGCAATGTTTGTAATTATTATTATTAGTACAGGAAATTTTTAGTGTGCTCACTACTATTTTGCCAGTAGGAAATGAATGGTGGTGAGGTGGAATTTGAGTGAGAAACTGAACTTTGGGCTGCTTTGAATGTAATTCAAGAGTGGAGAGTTGACGTCACCAGAAACCAAAGCCACCAACGTTGCTCTCTCCCAAAGACTAATAGTCGTTTTACCGGCCGGCAGTAAAAACAAATAAATTAACATGAGCTTTATCAACCCATTCAACCCTATAATGACATGAAAAAAGAAGAATCATTTTTCTGTGGGATAAATAATGTTCCAATGTAAAAACTGAATTTTTCAAAACAATTAAAATATTTTCCAAAAGCTGCGACTAGGCCATATATATAGTTTATAACAAAATTCACAGCAGCTTTAAATAGCAATTTGCTGTTTGCACCACTAGCCCAGTTTTTATACATGCATAGAGTTTAGTTTGTGCCACGCATTGCTAGCTCCCATCAAATTGACCTGATGCTGTTGTTTCATCTTTATCAGACCAACTTTGTCTAGTCTTGAAATCGTACGTACGTGATGCAATGCTAGTATGAATGTTCATGTTATGCAAACGATCAAAAATACAAGAGCACACCAACCAGCCAGGAAAAAAGAGCCAAATGTTCTGTGTGGTACAAATCGTAGATATGGATGTTGATATTATGTATGTATGTAAATTCTAAAATACATTTTGGGTTTGGTTGATGCATCGCTTTACATTTTAGCTCGGCTCAGAACCACACACTTGACTAACTTGAATAAAATTTTCTTGTGTTTGAAGTTCTATCATATTGGTACTAGGTTTATATGAACATGTATAAAGGCACATGAACAACTACTTAAACACGAGTTGGCACATAAAACCTTTACAAAGTCGTACCAGAAACAAGGGATCTTCTACGAGTTTGTAATATGGTATGCAAAATGTAGATTTGCTATTTGTTGGCCGAAACATATAGTTTTAAAACAAAACAAAGCCAAAAGTCAAGTCACATAAAAAGAATCAAAGGATCTTAGATGCCACCCCTAGCTTGCCAGTATGTATATCTGCTATTGTACACACAAGTATGGCTTATGTAAGTCATGTGAGCATGTTCATGCCCGGAATGGTGTAAAGATGTAGAGAAAATAGTACACTGTATTTGCATGCAATACAAAATGCAATGAATTGAGATGCAAGCCCTAAAACGGAACAGTAGGGTATAGACTGGAAGAGAAGCAAATGTATACGTATATCCTATGTTAACGTGTGTCTTTTGTATCTTCGTCTTCTTTCTCAAGAAAAAATTGGCCCTTTCAAACGTATAAAAGTACGGTGTGGTGAATAGGATGAGAAAAAGAGATTTATTGTTGTTGATGGGAAATAAGGAAGGAAGTTGAGTTAACTGGAGTGACCGGATTAAAAGGTAGCGACACACAGCACATATACACAAGTGTGTATAGTTGTAGGTGTCTCTATTTTCTCAAAAAGTTGTTTTCCCTTCTTCTCATTCCTCATCCTCTCTCCCATTTTTTCTAGCTAGATCCCTCTCTCGCTCTCATCTTATTACTTCATTTTTACGTAGATTTATATCTGTTTACTGAAAAAAGCGAGAGGAAAAAGTAGGATAACAGGTAAGGCAAGAGGCCGGCACGTTTCGTTCATATGTATAATAAAAAATGTCCTTGAGTAAGCAGAGAAACTAAATAGGATTTTGGTTGGAAAAGGTGTGTTCCTTCCTTGTTTGTGTCTGCACTGTATTACGGCAAGGTTAGTTTTGTTGTTGTAAAAAGTGGTATAGTAAAAATGAAAGTAAACTGCAATACAACATACACAGCTTGTTTTCTCGGCTTACACTTTTTATGTTGTCGTTGTACAGCGTAAAACTACCCATATATAGTAGTAAGCAGAGTTACATGAGGAAAAGAAGATGAAGATTGCTCGCATGCGAGAATAAGTGAATGAAATAAGCTGTGAGAAAACAAGGCATAAGTAAAAGTCGACGCCAGTTGTAAGCATTATGTACATATGTATATACCTTGCCTACTTGCTTTTCAGCTTACCTATATTGTATATGTTCTTTCTCTTGGGCAGCTTACTTGTGTGTTCACTTCATAAAAAAACAAGATTTATATATACTGTGAGCTACGCGGACACATATAGTACCAGTGGCCATTCAGTTCCATCTCATTCGTTTTTTCACTTCCACTCACCTAACAACAACACATCACTGCCAGCACGTTAATAATATAAAAAATCCAAAGGTGGTCTGCCTCCGCAGTCTTTGCTCTTATCGTCTTTTTAGGAGAAGCTATATTGGGTTGTCTGTCTTCGAATTGTTCATGGATGTTGTTGTTATTATTGCACACTGCTTCTGCAGTCTCACTTCTTTACTTCCTGCCCTCTTTCCTTGCTGTACATCTTATTAACACAAGGAAGAGAAAGATAGAAAGGCCATAGGAAGGTATAAAGAAGTATAAGAGAGAAGAGAGAGATGCATGCTGGGCTCACAGTTGGATTATGACAAGACTAGTGATAATTCCAAAGTCGGCATCACCACCATCCCCAACAACAGTGCCAACATTGGTACTTGGAATACAGTATATGTATTTCTATATATTACCACATTATACACTTCTCCTCTTAAAGGAAATTATATCTGAGTGAGTATGTGTATCTGTATGATTATCGATTTGTCCGCAAGGATGGGTTTCTCCTTTAAAAATTTCCTGTTTCTCTTTTAGAGAAAAGATATTTTCTGTAGCTGTCACCGGCAAAAGAAAGCTTGTATTCATATGTAATAATAATCTGAAGTATGAGAGCTGTATTGTGAGCATCATAATTTCTTTTTTCAGTAGTATACCACCCTCTTCATCACCAAACTCCACAGCTTCTGAATTCGCTTACGATAGTGAAAACTTTTCCCGTCGAAAAGTTAATTTTCTGTATATTTTGGTAAGAGTGAACTAGTAACGGCATCGGCAGTGTACAAAAGCCTTTCATCTAGCCGTTGATTTCACAATCCTTTTTATCTATATGTATTCCACTGCTTTGACGATATCAGGTTATTTATTCATTTGTTTAATACAAGATAATAACAATATATAAAACATTGGTGGGGAAAGATGGCATCTTGCTGATTCTCTGTTGGTGGATTTAAAACCGAAACAACTGCAATTGTTTCTTCTTGAAATGATCACTGTAAGAGAAGGTATTCCGCTCCCTTCTCTTGATAATTTGTACTTGCTAGTAGTGGTTGTCGCTAATATGATTATAAAATGGTTAATTCAATTTTGTGCCAGAAACTCACACAGAAACACTCCAAACAAACACACCAAAATGTGAAGATATACACTCGCAAACATTTTAATGAAGGGAAAGAAAAGTTGTAAAAAGAAAACGTTTCGACGTTTTTACCGGTTAGATATCCTTTCTTGCTTTTTGATGTGTGTTGTCCGGAGGCAGAAACAACAACATGATGATTAAGATGACCACGACGACGACTAGTCGCCACTCAAGAGAAAAAAGAGGTAAAAAAGAAGGAGACCTGATGAAAAGCAAATGTTCATGTATTTTACATACTGTACATGCAACGAACCAATCGAGATGGAAATGATGATGATGATGATGACGATCATTGACTCTATAGTATGCTACATTTGAGCGCATTTTTTATCTGCACAGCAACATTTACATGGTACACATGCAACATTTTTTTGGCTTAAAGGCGAATATTGAATACCGTAATATTGTGGATCTACTACTCTAATGCTTTGGTAAAATGCAGAGGAGAGGGAAAATTATGATAGAAGTAAAAGCAACTGTAGATTATATGAAGAGCACACAGGAGCAGTCACCCATCATCATCCAATCCATCTATCCATCTGTATTTATCTTTTCATCTCTATTTGGAACATTAGACATCTTTGTTGTGCAAGCAGGCACACACGTAGACAGATAGATGTGTAATATACAGGGTGAAAAGGAGAAGGCAGAAAGAGAAAAAAATGAACGACAGACATGCATCACGATGGTCATAGTTGTGATGTTGGTGCCGAAAAAAAGTTGCGTACATATTGTACATATTAGATATTGTTAAAGTGCTTTATGCATGCGTGTTGAGATAGACTAACTGCTTGAATGTAATCGTGGTGGTATAAAGTTAATGGTACACTATTGCTGTCTTCGACTACAATAATAGCTCCATGACCATCCCATACGAACTCAAGTTTAGTTGACTTGTCTTATACTACTGGTAGCGCTTATTGACTCCAAAGAATATTATCCATTACATGGTCGTTTCACCATCATCGTCATCAACATAAAAATCACCATAACATGATCTAAAATATTGCTTCATTGACTTCCATTTGGCGTTTGAGAATACAAAAGGTAATGGTTAGTTGCATAAAGGATAAAGTGGAATCTTGCGTATTTTACTTATGATCCTTCCTTTTTCTTTCTCTTGCGATTGTACATAAAAAACCTTCAAGGCTAAAACTGTGCTCTGTGCTTGTACGAGCTTGCTACAACAAGTACAAAATTAAGGTTGACCGCTTGCAATGCTCTTGGAAGGTTCATGTTCAAATTTTGAATGGTGGGTGCAGCCGTAGATGAAACATATTGTCAAATGAACTACAGATGCGTGCATGTGTACCTGCTTGCTTTTAAATGGCTGTTATAGAATATGGTTGTACAAAGAGGAAAATAGGGAGAAATCTTTGATCTTGTTCTTTGATATGTGATCCTACTTGTAAAGAACGAAAAAGGTTCTGCGTGTATGTCTAAGCCAGTGCATTCTGACAAAATGATCTGGTTGAATTGTTTTTCGTGAATACGTTGAAGTAATTAGAGCCTTTAACGTGGTCGTTTGAGAGAAAAAAATCTTATGCGTATCTCTGAAGGGTGAACAGTGAATTTATCACGTAACTCATATAATATGACACAAATGAAGTGAGCATATTATAATTTATTACGTAATATTTCATATAATCTTTATGCTATATACATAAATAAAGATCGTTCATTCTGTCGTCCATCTCAATTATTGGATTGTTTATTAATGAGTTATGGGCTCCACATACATATATTTTGCTATTTAAATGCGTATACAATGTTAAAACGTTTCATTTGCTTCTTTTTAAAGGTGTCGTTATATAACCGTACTCAATCTAACCACGGTTTTAGTGATAAATATTTTATAGACAATCTCATCTTTATGGTAAATTTGTATAAATTAATTATGTGGAAATCCACAATCTGAGTCGCTGTCCTTTGGATTCTGGTAAACTCATATGTATCTATCTATCAAAACATCGCCATATCAAATTATTACGAGTAATTCAACTTTACGCGTTTTACTATCTTCATCTTGCCACTTATTCTAGGTATTAAGATCTTGTAATCGTTGAGAAATACATACTTCAAGGACTTTGTAAGCCACGCATTTATATTGCATAATATTTACATGTATTTACTTTGGAAATTGCATAATTACTCAAAAGTATTGACAATTGTCCAGATTGAAACGATACATAGCACAAGATTTGGAAGTGACCAGTTGTTTATCATGTTTAGTACTTAAGAATTTATTGATTAAATTTAGTTACATTTTATCAAAAATTTCCACTACAACGAGAGTATGTTATGACACCACAAATGAAAAAAAAACTATATAAATCAACAACGTATCCCAACGTCGTCGCTATCAAATCTCATTCATTAGTTAATCATAAAAGACTGTACATCTTCTGTACCTTCAATTACGTGGTTATTTTTAAGACATGTGTGTATAAGAGCCGATCTTCAAAAGTAGATATAAACTAAATACCAAAGCCAACCAACCGTATATAATTATAAGAAATCAAACAGAGATAGACAGGCAGTACCAGTTGTTTATCATGTTTAGTACTTAAGAATTTATTGATTAAATTTAGTTACATTTTATCAAAAATTTCCACTACAACAAGAGTATGTTATGACACCACAAATGAAGAAAACTATATAAATCACCAACGTATCCCAACGTCGTCGTTATCAAATCTCATTCATTAGTTAATTATAAAAGACTGTACATCTTCTGTACCTTCAATTACGTGGTTATTTTAAAGACATGTGTGTATAAGAGCCGATCTTCAAAAGTAGATATAAACTAAATACCAAAGCCAACCAACCGTATATAATTATAAGAAATCAAACAGAGATAGACAGGCAGACTGGCTGGAGAAGTTAGTTGGTTCTGACTTTTACTGAACTGGAAAGAGCAAAAGTGTAACACAAATAAGAGAAAAAGTGTACTGTGAGGAGAGTACAGTAGTGCAGAAGGACGTAAACGATATTGTGATGCGATACGGCTACAATTCTAATATCCAGTATTGCTCCATAAAGAAACCAGAGAGGGGTCAAACAAGTCCATGGTCACGCCATTTCATGGCATCCTCGAGTTACTAATGCGGCATTTATGCTCCATTCAAGCACACTACGCTTCTATACCAAGAACGATTTTTAGGTCTGTCTCGTCAAGCCAAGTTTATATTATGGGTTTGTTTGCTCTGTAGGGTCGTCGTATCCCATCCTTTCTTCATGGTGGCAATATAGTGACATAGCAAACGAGCGTTTTATTGGACACTCACACACCCACATAATATACAATACAGCAAGAGTCTCAAAACCAGCAGCTACAACAAGTCTCTCCAACATCGTTCAGCATCCTATAAAAAGTTTACTTGTTACAGATTATGTACATATACCATTAAGGTACTTTTACTTATCTAACTGTATAAATGTGTGTAGATACATATGTTTTTCTATTGCCTTGTCCATTTCAGTTCAATCAAGCACAAGAATATTCAACTTTGTTTGTTTATGAGACGCTAAAAAGAGAAAACATGAAGGTTTTGTCTCAACGTCAACAATATCGGACTCATGGATATATAACGCAATGATTTTTCTCTCGTTCATATATTTAAAACCTCAAGAGAAAAAGTAACTTTTTCAATGTTCAACACTCATCGCATCAACGTCGTCACCATTCTTGTAGTTCGTGTAAGTCACTTAAAGTGACTGTTTGCTCCCCTTCTTCCGGACTGGTATGGGTGTAGTGTGAAACGTCTCAATTTACAAACAGTCTATTCTTTATGATTACGATGATCACATGTGGTTTTTTTGGTGAGTTGGTGAGTTATGTATGCCAAAAAGCACTGGGAATGATGCGTGTGGTGACAGAATCTCAACTGTAGATAATAAATAAATAATTTCCGTATGTTATAAACCATGAAATCATGACCGTCAAAAATGAATAGCATTTTCCCTCACATTGTAGTTGCCTTAAAGTGTACTTTGAGTAAGTTTTATGACTTGGGATGATTCAGATATTATGTAAATTAAAGAACACTTTTAGTAACGGAACTAATAACTACACTGATGATCAATCTTTGGAGACTTGGATAGGCGACTGAACAAGCTATAAATCTTAGATACTTGCAGTCAAAAAGAAAGGAAGGAGGAAAATTGATTGAAAATTTGGATAGGGCCAAGAAAACAAAAGTGTATAAATCGAGTAGGGCGTATATATAGGCTTTTCATTTGAGCGAGTGACTTTCTCTATGAAACTTTTTTATTTCCTTGTCTGCGTTACAGTTGTAAAAACTTTTGTTTCTGTATATAAGTAGGTATATATTATTCTACACCTTTTTATAGAATGTTGGAAGTGACTTAACACTTTTGTGTCTACATGTTCACATCGTTTACCCTTTCCTATAAAAATGAAATGGAAAAGAACACGCTTTAGCGTGTTAGACATGTGCCTTGTCAGAAAATAAAAAGTTTTGCTGACTAGTCTTCTTCTTATTGTTCTTTTATGTCCACAAAGCGGTACGTGTGTATCTTCAGCACTTTTATCAGCAGCATTTTTAGTAAAAATGGGAGAAACAATTGGTTTTACAAATAAATTTTATTGTGAGTAATCTTCCGCTCGGCAATTGAATTGACGTGATCATCTGTATTAAGAATGGAATGAGTTACTTTCGTTTTGGTTATAGAAAACCAAGTATAAGCTGTTTAGTATGAATATTTTTATACATATATACATATATCGTATAATATGATATATACGGTACATATTTTCGTAGAATAACAGCAGCCGACTTTAATTTATAACCTCCACTAAGAAGGCTGAGAAAAAAGCCGACTTTGACTTGGCCCTGTGGAACTTGTAACGGAATTGGAAGAGTGGTCAGTGTCGATAAAACGGCACTCATGAAATGAATGCACATAACCTATACGTACATGACGTACTACACTCGTGTTGCCGCATTGCCACTTTCACTTTCCTCTTCTCCAGGAAGCGGTACTTTTTAGTTGTTAGAAGCAAAAAGGCAGTCATGCACAATAGAAAAAATGATGCTGATAGTTTCTTGAAAATGCCGTTTTAAACAAACTTTTGTAATCTTCTTCCTTCTCCATTTCTCTAAACTCATATATCTTACACTGTGTTATGTCCTGAGCCTTGATGGCCGTTGGTTATGTGTGCTGGAATGAATACAAAAGGGGGAAATAGTCTGCCCGTCCAACTTTTTTGCTCCAAGGCATGTTTATGGATACTTGTGCTGTTTGTAGAGAAAGACATGTTGCTGTTGCACAAAAAGAATTTAGAAAAGCAGATAGGTTCTTCCTATGTGCAATCATGAACGCTGACCAGAGAAATTTAGTGGGAATTTTATTTACTCATGGAACACAGGTTTACAATAAAAATAAATACAAGGCACATGACTTTAAAAACGTGAAGTAAACTCGAATCTGACTACGTACATACATACTATGAAAAATAATAGTTTTTAAAGTACAAAACGGACCCTTTTTCTATTCTGAGGATACATACATTACATAAGTGCAGTTTTCGAAAATTTAATTTGATAGTCGACTTGTCTTGATCCATATTGTCAAAATCTCCGTCTAAACAAAACATGATCCTTGTACCAGTTCATGGGTATGGTATTGGCTAGACTGTCTGTAACAGCAGCATAAGTTTCAGTTCGTAGTAGTAGGGTTAGGATAGTAGTTGTGGTAGCTTGGATCATTATTGAACCAAAATGATAGATGCAGATGTTCCATCGCCTGAATCCTATTAGATCCATGTGTTAGGAATATTACGTTGGGACGTGAAGGCATAAAATCGCATCGAATTTTGTATGCCATTACTATCTCTAACAACCACGTAGAGAGAAACCGTTTTTATCTAAAATTTTATCTTAAAATAATTTTTACCCGTCGGTGCTTGTTTCTGCTTCTATATTTATGCTCTATTTAGATAGGTAGATTGGTTATAGGTAGTATCAAATATGCGGGGGATTAGTGATTCGTTGTGATAAATTATGATTACTAAACATAGAAGAAGCAAAAGTAACGAAGGTGGTGGTGTCATAGTAGTGGTTGATATCCTAGATATTATGCTGATTTGTTGATGTTATCCGAAAGGGCAGTTCATTTCTGGTGATCGTGATCCTACCGCTTTTAATGTAAAGCTTCTTTACGTATTCCTACTAGTTGTATAGAATTTGACAATAATATGGCATTGTATCATATGAGGCAAAATCCAAGGGACAATATTAAATTCGCTGCTACATAACGAGAATAAGTCACATATTTTCCTAAAGAGCCCGGTTTGTGTCTCTAATTTCAGCTGGGTCTGTTCCTCGCACCACTATCAAATTTAATGTTAGCTATTCCCTCCAAAATGAGAATTTATATAAAAGCGTGTGTAGTATTCAAGGGCATGGCATGAAACAATTTTGAGACTATACAGGAGCAGTTAGTTATGATAATTTTCATTTAATGGTTTCTCTTCCTCACTCTTGCATGTCATGTTGCCACATTTTTATTGCTTTTATGTGCTGATGTAAGAACTCTCATTTTCTTGCTAAATGGGTGTGTGACGCTGCAGCTATATGCTCTTCCTTTCTGGTGGACCATTTCAAATTGCACAGAGAGAAAGAAAGCAACGCTCACATAATATAATAATAATCTTTGTATGTTTGTGCACAGCCATTTTCTACAAAAAGGAATGTTCAATGTTTTCTTGCAAGAAAATTATCAGTAGCAGCGAAAGCAACAATTTTGTTGAAATGGAGGCAGTAAGTCTTTTTTTCGTTTCCGTTATTATTACCATTACCATTACTTATTATTATTGGGTATGCGGTACTATGTGGTGTGGATGTTGTTGTTGATGTTGTTCCTGCTACTGGAATGAGTTGCGGGCTGCATGTGTCCTTATTATTATTATCCACCGTCTGTGCTTAAAGAGACGGGATAGGTGATATCATTGCTTGAATAAAGAATACGATGAAGTAATAATAACTGAACAAGATCGGAAAAAATCTATGCAATCATGGTCGTCAACATTTTGATGGAATAACCGTAAAGAGTTGCCTTAATTGCCAAATTCATAGAAGATCGCCCAGTGAATTATAATACCTATACTATGCATGCGTGATGATAGTGACTTATTTGCTAATGTGTTTGTTGCTTACAATAATGCCCATATATATTAAATGTGTGTTAATATATATACAAGCCTATATGCTTATGTTTTCATCTTTGATGCTGTTATAAATGTTTTTCGTGATAAAAAACAACTGAAGTATAAAAGGTTATTTTTACACAGTATTACGGTATTAAAGTATTAATGAAGAAATGCAGTAAGAAAAAGTATTTTGTTCAGCGGGGCGGCAGCAGTGCTGGTGACGTTTATGGTGTGGGTAGATATATACGAAAACTCCTTCAAAAACGTGTATAAAAATGAACATACATGAGTGTATAGAAACTTTGCAATTTATATGCTGTTGACTCGGAACTAATGGTGTCTGGGGATGGGAAAAAGGGAACATTTACTCATCATCATCATTGTCATTGCCATCGCTTGTAGAAGAGACGATGCCAACTTGCTGCTGATGTCGACACTGTAATAGAAGTAATCGTAATAGTAGTTACGGCAAAAGTATAAGTACGATAATGCCTTTTGCAATCTTTCCTCCTTCGTCGAAATACCATGGCGTGTGCAAGTTATAATATCCACTTGCGCTTTACGAGTACGTTTAAAATGTACATTTTTATATTAAACTAACCAATTATACGTGAAAATGTTCACAAGTAAATAAGAGTGTGTGAGTTTTTATGTAACGAGAGGAGGCAACGGCAGACACCGTTATACCATTTTCGGGAAAAGGTTATTTTTGTGTGTGCATGATGAGTTTCTGGTCTGATATGTGACGAGGATGCTTCTTCTGGAAATTCACGATAAGTTCACTTAATGTTTGCTAAATTACTTTTGAGATTTTTGTGGATTCCTTTCTTGTGCTGGTGTTACTGATGATGATGCTTACTACTAAACTTTGCTGGCTTTCTAATGTATATCTTTTCGCTCTCTGGTGCATTTTTCTCTTTTGTTATCGTCATCACATCCCAAAACATCAGACATGGTTAGTTCGTCGTGTTTAACTCTACTGCATATTCTCCTGAAATGATTAGGAAGAAAAAGAACAAGTTTTTTGCACGTTGAGACGAGTCACTTCTATTTTACCATGTGCATACATATTTTAAAGCACCGAAGATTTTTTCGCTATTGCTCATTTCTCCGAAACTGTGACTATAAGTGTACGTGTATTATATACTTGTCCAAAGCCACATATAAGACGACATATTATTACAATGTGTCATCATTACCATTCTTCTTGGCATGGAGTAACGTGTATGAAATGTGAAAGGGTGTAAGCTTACCAGAAAGTTAAGTTGGTTTTGTATAGGCTCCACTAAGTACATACACAGATGTAGAGACATAAGTAGAAATCTTCAGAAAGTTTACTTATATTGATTCCAAATGACGAAAAAGAAATGGCTTAGAAGGAAGGAAGGAAAAAAAGTAGGGGAAGACAGCATCTTATGATGATGATATGAGAAGAAGTAAAAGAAGAAATACCTAATGCCAGGCAGACTTGGTTTCTTCTTTTAGCTGCTCGTTTTCTTCTCTATTTTTCTCGGTGTGGCAGTACTAGCAACAACATCAACATCAGCAGCTTAACTTTAAGGAAAAAGAAGAAAATGGCACTGTATATACATCCGTACGGAAGATACACGACGGTTTTTATACAGTCACATACCAAAGTATAAACGATAAAAAAATACTATGCGAGCAAGGCAGTACCGTTAAAAGAAAGTAGAATCAGCCGCTGGTATAGTACTCAACTTGTGCCAGTGTGTATTCTGTTCATGTGCATCTTCAAACTGCAGATTATAATGGTTATGCTTATGTATTTCTTTTGAGAAAATGAGCATGTGCTTTTGGTTGTACGAGTAGTAGCTATATATTTATTGTACTGTGCACTGTACAATTTCTCCATTTATACACTTTTTCTAGCCTATACACTCCTCTTTTTAAAAAGTCGTTTCTTGTCTCGTGCCGGCTGTCAGTATTTTTTTCCTTCGTGCTTTTCTTCCTTGCTCATCGCAATTGGCAAGTCAAACGAAGAAGCCAAAAGCTTCGAAATCATCCCTTTCACTTATTTTCTATACCAAAATATATAATAACGATGTTTTGTATTGCATAATATCATTTTTCAAGTATGTGGTGTGTGTATGTATTATGTATCTACACATTTTTCTTCTTATTGTGGCACGTTATGCTTTTGTATAGAGTAAAACTGGGAAAGGAAGAAAAAATAGAATAAATAAGACGAGCCATGTAGAAAAGTTATTCTTGTTGTTGTTTGTGTGTGTTGATGTGCTGGGATGCTAGATGCTGTGTTGTTAGCAGGCTGCACCACGACTCTCCCACATTTATCTTGAGTTTAGTCTTTCCCGTTTCATTTGTAGTTTGGATGGATATATGCGTGTATATTATTCAGACTTCTGAAAAAACTGTTCTGTGCTAGTTACGTAACAGAAAGCTTTTCTGTCCTACTAGAAAAGTTTGGGACTTTTTCAGTGAAGTGTGCGATACCGTGAAATATCCAAGGAGGAAAACCCATACCATCTCCTTGTGCACGTTTACTTCTTTAATGTCCTTTTAGATTGCTTTAATGGTAATGTTTTTTTTCAAGAGACAAGTTACATTTAGCGGAAATCAATTAAAATACCTCTTTCCACGTTTATATTCTTGTAGTGGGAACTACTGAAAGCATTATGTAAGAAATATATATGCTTAAGTACTTGTATATGTATATAAGTACATACATGAATGCACATGTCGTTAGTGTTCCCTTTCTTCGGATAAATGCTCCACGTAATATATTATGCATTGATGGTGCTGATTCTACGCACGTTGAATTTTCCCCTTCATCTCTCCTGTGCTCTTTTTGGGCTCTCAAATGATCCTTTTTTCTTTCGTCGTTTTGTAAGTATCGCTATTATTATCGAGGATTATTGTTGTCCGCTCCGTTTTGTGCTGTTTTCTTAAGACGAAGGACTGCACACACAATATATAACAGATTACTGCTCGAGTTTTTTAGGCGATCATAAAACTTGTTTTCTTATTTTGTTTGTATGCCTATCATTGACGATGATGGTATCCTTATTCGTTGCTGCCCTTGGCAAGCATTACTATTATTTCCGGGGTAGGTATAAGTATCACGGTTACATACAACTGACTTGATGACATTGATGATGTAAAATGGAAGACCGATGGTGTGAGGTATGAGATGACCACATCAAAGGAATATGTGTGGTGAAATTGAGGAGATGATGATCGAATAACTTAAAGTAATGTGTGCAAAGGAATGCAATGCTATAGGAATCACATCACACGTTCAAGTGAAAGTCATATAGTTGACACGTTACATGCTGGCTGTGTAATCGAAAGCAGTGGTAGTAGGAGTGATGGTGAGGGAAACATTAAATGCTTATTTTCCGGATCACTAATAATTGCCATTGCATTATTGGTATGGAATGTAGCATGCCGAAATAGAAAAAAAACTTAGTAAACCTATACTACCAAACAGTATTAAAACGGGTAGAGTCAAGAACATACTTGGTGCATGTAGAAGTACCTATAAAAATTGTTATATCGTTGTTGCTACTACTTTTCTTGTTGTTGTTATCGTAAGACTTACAAAGAAGGATAATGCGAGAACGTGCTTGGAGTACAATTTTTATGAATGTGTATGTTAGCACATACCACACACAAATATATTTTGTATGTGTGTTTGTATATTTCTTTGTTGAATGATAAATATTCCATTTTGCTTTATGTATTGTAATGCATGATGACATAAAAAAGGGACGAGAAGAAAAGGCAACTTTCTTCTTCAATTCTAAAAAAGATATGTGGAGATATACGAATATTATGCATTACAATACTGACGAAGATCTCGCTTTCTTTGAGCAATCATCCAACTTTGTCGTTGATGTGAACCTATTTGCTAGCATAAACAAAATTTTCTGCAAATCAGACAAAAATAGGGGAAGAAACAGTGTGAG
Organism: Coecobrya sp. COE2; assembly: GCA_027743765.1. Lineage (NCBI taxonomy): Eukaryota > Metazoa > Arthropoda > Collembola > Entomobryomorpha > Entomobryidae > Coecobrya > Coecobrya sp. COE2. The sequence goes on along the minus strand of JAHZMV010004001.1, from coordinate 45,628 downwards.
TGTTTTATGATGATCGTGATGACAGGCTGACAGCATCCCGTTGTGTTTCCTGATGATGGTACATAAACGCATTCCGTATTTTCTTTTACTCTCTTCCGTTCTTGTATTCAGTCGCTGCTTTCCACTACAATGCAACGCAACAATACAGATACAGATAGAGTCCGACTATGCTTTCTATTTTCTTCTATTTATATGAATGTCTTGCAATAAACCAGGTTGAGAACGCAACTGTGTATAATCGTTCCACCTGCAATAGATGCCTGTTGGATTTGGTTCTGAAGACACCAACAACGAAGGACTGCACATGATATTAAAAAAACTCACAGGAAAAATTCATGATATTAAAATCGGTTACGACGCTTCAATCGTCGACCACTGCGTTTTTCTACTTCCGCACACTGGTAGTGTGATTTTTTTCTGCAGAACTAACACTTCATGCCCTACTCGTGTAGTCAACAGGAAAAAAATTGCTAGAGATTATAATAATGACGTACACACACCATCCTTACGATGGCTGTACTGAAATCCTATTTTCTCAAAGGCCACCCACGACACTCTTATCAAAAAGATTTGGAAGGGAAAAAGCTGAGGGAACCTCAACAGATAAAATCTATAGGGCATGCAAAATCCAGAGTAAAGTGTATAAGAATAACGGGGAGTTTCGTAATGATCAGGCGTATTCATATTTATCTCCCTTCGTCCGTAGTGGTTTCATTATTTGAGAAGATAACTTTCACATATTCCATTTTTTTACAGAAGATTACGTAGCTACCTATATATAACCTCCTTCCTCCCCTCGTTTTCAAAACAAATAATATTCTGCCAACGGGTGCATTCGTTTGCATACTAAGGCTGAAGAATATGATGATAATCATCGTCAGCCTCCCAAGGCATCGTATTTTTGCACTGGAGTTCATTTCAGAAAATTGTTAAAGGCCTGTAAAACCCCTCTCCTTTTTGCAATCAGGCAAGTTAGTGTGTATGAGTTGTTGTATCCCCCTTTTCATTTTAACGACACTACAGACAGATAGCGTTTTCATCATCAGTGGTAGACAAACTAGTAGTAAATAAAGTGAAAGGTGTGAGTCGTCTTGTTACAACGATGAAAGCAGCAAGACTACTTGCCTGGCTGTTGCACTAATAAAAATTGTGTACAGACAGATCATCGCCTTATAAACCAACTGGTATGTTGTTTGTCTTTTGTAAGGAAACGCAGCACATGAGCGGTGTAGAAGTGCACACACGCTACATCATTACGATTTTATGTGTCTTCCTGGTTGCCTCATTCTTATTTTGAATGACTTTTAACCGTAAGCGTATATGGTTTTCCATTTCCTATAGACACACAAAGTGTGCTCATATACTTACTGTTTGGATGCAATAAACTTGAATGCACGAACACACATTTCTTTCTTCTTCTCATCATACGAAGATTGGCATGCCATGATGACGACCCTGTTGTAACTATTTTCCACATGCATATACACGTATTTAAAGATGTATTCAAAACTTTTTTCAAGTTTGAAGGATCGTCATCGTCTTTTCCCTTATTTTTTCTTGGCTTCGTTTCCACCACCTATCCAAAACAGTATAATGTTTTATATTACGACTGCTTGCTCAAACACGCGAGGAAGAGAAAGACTATAGAAGTCTTATTCTTTCTTCAGTATTACTTCACACATACCTATTTTTGTTACTTTCTCTACAGCAATTTCTTGAGCGTCTTTTGTGAAGAGGTTACTGTGGAGGAGGTGGAACGGACCGAGAAGATGAGATGAAAATGAAGTAGGAAGGAATAAAGTAGCAATATATGGAGGGAATAAGTGTGTCTATGTGTATGTATGCATGTTTTTGATCCGTAGGGTAGGCGAGTGCGATATTATATTATTATGATATGCAAGAAAGTGTTGAAGAGATGAATATTTCACGCGGATTTTCCTCTTTGATGTGTTACAATTTTCTTATAGTTTTCTTTCTTCTATTTAGAATGAAAAACTGGTGCTGGAAGAATGAAAACGCTGAGAGACTTTATGGAAACAGTAAAAGGAGAGAAGGAATAAGATGAGAAAGCGTGAATGAAAATGTTTTGTATACTTATGTATAGTGGTGGTGAAGTTTATATGGCATATATGATGTGCGTCTTGTGCCAAAAAAGCGAATAAGAAAATAGATAGAATTTACTTCTTTTTCTCTATCATTTTATTTATTATGGAGGAAAAGATGAGAATGATGATGAGGATGGTGTGATGCACAAGTACTTTTCTGATGATGGTGGGTGGAAGCCAGGATTTTTCAACTACATGCTCTATTTTCTAATGTAATCTATCTTGAGGGTAGTTCATTTTTACTTTGTCGATTTATTATTCTCTTCATTTTTTAAATGAAGTATTATTTTTAAAACTGGTATGTTCACTTGCGTATATGAGCACTAGTGGGTGTGTGCCTTCTTGTATATGCAAAAATGAATTGTATTTGTGATGAGTCTAGACGAGTGTAATATTATCAGGAGAAAATGGAAAAGTATCAAAAGCAGTGATGGTGGCAGTGGTAGTGGCAGATCATAGTAATACCACTTGCTCTCTATGCAAGCTGGATGAATGTGGTCTCGCTATTCTGGTGGAAAGAAGGAAGGATGAAGGATTGAATGATGGATCATTTGCATGCGGAAATAGAAGGAAAAATTCTTGCTTTTTGATTTGATTTTTTCTACTTCCAAACTTGCAAGGATAAACTGTATAACTATGAGAGAAAGACAACACGAAAATGTTCCTTCCATCCATTTTATATTGCTCACGGATCCGCGTACATTTTTCAATTTGTTTTGCAGGGAAAAAAGAGTCGATTACATACAGAGCTAAGATTTATCTTAAGTGGATCGGTAATAATAATGATGATAAAAATGCAATGTTCTATAGTCGCACTCTCTTAAACCGTCCAGTTTTTTTGCATGGATCACAATATATCATACTATTTCTATTTTCCTGCTATATTCCCATTCAGAAGAGAATAAATAAATTACCTTGTACATGAACATTGCTATCGCATGAATGATTTTGCAGGTTTGTGTTTGCATATACTTATGTATGTATAGCTAATGGTTTTTGCCGTTTTTATTGTAAATACAAAAGAAATGGAGGAAACAGGGTGCGAAGCAAAGATGTGTGTGTGTAAGTATTACATATAAGGTTGCAGATGAAATTGATTTTGGTGTATCATTGCGTATGTATACAAACCAAACAAGGAAAAAGTAAAACCTTGTGAGAATAACAGCCACTGCTGTGCTGCTGTTGGATTCTTCCAAGTTATAAAATACACTTCTATTACATACCTGTGAAGGTGTACCTTTTACACATTCTATTTGGCTTCCATACTTTATGTTTTTTCTTCCTGTTTTCCAATCTCATTCGATTAAAGCAAAAAATACGCCAAGTACGTATATGGTATAAGTACTTACAGACACTTTCACTTTTTCTGTAAGGGCCCGACTTTTACTCTCTTCTCCCTACTAGAAAAAGAGAAAATTCTAAATGGTATTATTGGTTGACTGGCTATAAGAAAAGCAAGAAATGTTTTGCCTTTAGAGATTTTCCCTTTCTACTTCCTCATACGACGATGTTAGAAATTAAACGTGTGAAAAAGTGAAATTGTAATCAAACGAGCGAGAGGTTTTTCTCCCTTTCTTTCTCTTGTAGAACTACTGCTTGTCTCGTGGTGTTCACAAAAGTACAAGTTATTTGTTGGCAGCAAGCTATATAGAAGAAACTAATGTTGGTATAGTCGATGCTCTCCTCTTTCTAGCATAACATCGAGAGAAAAGTTTTTCTTTTTCCATTTCATTTCATACGTTCATATTAAAAGTTACTTTTTTCGGTGGTGGTATTATTATTGTGAAAACCTCATATAAGACACATTCGTGAATTTGTTTTGGTGGCGGTGGTGGCGTTCACGGTGACGATGATGACAGCACGGTTGTGGCTACAGTAATAACTTGAATGATATTGCATTTTTCGATTACTTCTCTGGGGCTCACACAAGTCCTTTTCTAATGGCCAAGTGTGTTGAGTGCTGGCTGTTTAAAAAAGTAGTATAATATGTTGTTATAGCATATATATACTTATATGGACAGGATATCATTTTAGAAATCTTCTAGGATGTTTTGTACAGTTTCTGTACATTCTGTTGTTATTAGTTTGTTTAAGTATGTAGAGGGGTAGTTATATGTAACTACGCTGTTGGAACGTTTCAATATTGGTAGCATATTTTTATCTAATGTTCTTCTTCCTAAAAATTTATCTTCCTTTATAAAAGTTGCATGTATATAACGCAAACTGTCTCTCATAATCATCACAAGCACTACAGCCGCTGCATCCTCACCACTTTTCTTTATTTTTCTCCGTGAAAAAAATCCATATGCAACTTTTGGCAGTTGATGATGATAATGCTCTCTCGTACATATCTGTGCAAGTACATATGCCCGTCTCTTTGAGTTAACTCATACATGTGCCTCTGTTCCATTTCTTCCGTCATCCCTGTATCCTAGAAAGCTAATATTAGACTAGACTTGGACTAGAATATTATACCGTTTTATTCGTTGTTGTTGCGCTTAGGTACTGGTGCTGGTGGTTTTTATTGCAGCATTAGCCACATTATTTTGCAAAAGAAAGTGCCTAATATGCTTGGTTGTTGTTTTTACTGGAGTAGGTGCTTACGTGGATTTTGATTAGTTTGAACATGGCTACATGTGATTCAAACTTAAGTACATATATGGCAGCATTTGGGTAAATTTGTTCACTATTGTTTTCCATATGTGCGACGGTGGAGGCGCAGCTAGAAAGAATTTGCTTTATGTGGTAGAATGCTCACCCGCGTGCTTAAAACATGAGAGAAAAATAATACAAAGTTCAAAATGGTCTTTTACCTACAAAAATTGTTATAATAAGGAAATGTAAACATCTTTATTTTTCAATATTCGTTGGCTAAAGGATATGAATCCTTGTAGACAGGAAGAGAGACAAAAAACAAAAGCGTAGTGGATGATATTTTTCATGTTTCTTGCCTAAGGATTTTTTTCAAAATGTGTGCTTAGAGCGAGTGTGTGGGTATGTGTGTACATTTTTATCCCGAGTTGCTTGCACATTTTTGTCGGTAAAATGTGTTGTCTGTGGGAGACTCTCGCACTCTCTTGTAAAACGTTGGTTTTGTTGGTTTGCTTGCATCTTGCATATATTTTTGTGTTAAACGTCTATTCATCTATATCCTTTCCTCCATTCGTCCGACTGTTGCTTAACGTGTTGAAATATGTATGTGGTGCGGCGGTAATGGTGGTGGTGGAGGTAGTGGTACCATATGGAAAGGTCGACAGAAAAAAGCTCCGGGAGTCTTGTTCACCGCCACCACCGCTGATGTTGCTTAGGTATGCATATTATAGATTCTAAAGTACGCAAGCAAATAAGCAACCTCCCCACAGATTTAAATATAAAATTCGTATATGTTCTTCCATCTCTCTGTAATACAACAAGTACAGCTGCCACTGGAGCTACAGGAGGACAGCTTAGATGAGAGGAAGACAGGCATGACGACCAAGAAAGACGATGATAGTCAAGATGATGTTCGTCTCAAACGTATAGGTATTTTATATTCCTCCCCCGCCACTCGTGTCGACTCTGGACCATTCTAGTGAGTAGTAAGTTAGCTATTGGGTTGAGTGAGAGAAAGAGATGTAGAGTAAAGAAAATTTGTGTCGTGTTATATGTATTATAGAGGGTATATAAATGATTGCCTGCTTGTAAAGAAACGCGAAAGTGAAAAGGAGCTCTTGTCGTCTGTGTTGTCCGTTTGCATTTGCATCTATTATGTAGATAGACTTTACCTTTAGGTAAATAGCGTAATAACTATCTCTCTCGACGGAAGAATATCCTTCTGGAATTGACGATCATGATGATGATATTATTATTATTCCGTATAATATTCCCGTGCAAATGCCACCACTCAACTGACGGACTCACTCAGTCTCTATCCATGCATGTATGATGTGAAAGTTGGCACGCATTCGTGTGCTAGAATAGAATATTATTGTAAAATATGTGATGGGATGTTTTCTTTCAGAACGAGTCAAATGATATAAGAAATATGAATTTTCACAACATTCATACTTTAATACATGCATACAGATAAAGTACTTTCGTACAGCTTCAGTCCTAGTTTGCTTGTTGGATTATTTGTGCTATAAATATGGTACATTTTTCCTTTCGTAATGATATGAAATGTGGAAAGGAGAAAGAAAGAGCATTGCCAACGGTAGGCAAATAATATAGTTTCACACAGAAGAATGCATACCTACATATATAGACATGCATATATTTTGTGTTTTATAACAAAGTTTCTGAGTGAAAATGTTGAGTGGGTGAGAGAAAGAGAAGCAACAGCGGTAGGTATTCTAATGCGCTGTTGTAAAGAATATTATGTAGAATATGGCAGTGGTGGTATGATGGCGGCGGGAGTATGAGTATTCACTATTTTTTTAGTAATTCTGCTCGTTCCCCATTGCTACGCAGCTTCCCGGTTTCTATTTCCGTTTTGAAAATAGGGAGTGGAGTAGCTATAGCTTTGGTGGTGGTAATAACCATGATAGAAGAGATAGCCTCAAGTTATGATGGCACTGTAAATTTAAATGCAAATGGTCGAGATGATTCTCTCTCGCACTTTCGCCTGGTAGCTTGAACATAGTCATCATTATGATCATCTCCATCATATCACGTAAGGAATGAGCTAATGTTGTGTGGTTGTAGGTGGTGCGGTGGAGTGCGCTCGGTGTACGTTCTGCCTTTATTTTGCATATATGAAAGGTGTCTCGCCATGCGGTACACACACATAAACATTCAACATACCCAGAAAAGTTCTATCATGTACTAGAACTAGTAGCATGAATGTGTCAGTTTTTGTGTGGAGTGTGTGTGATGCTACTGCTGCGGAATATGTAATAATCATAATAGAAAATGCTGCTAGTACTTCCTTCATTTTGTGTTTGAAGATGGCTTGGAATGATGATGCGAGTTTTGAAGGAAAATACCTTCATGAGTTCCCATTCTCCTTGTCAATGGCTTCCCATATTACAACAACAATGCCGTGTGCTGCACCTTGCGTCATGAGTATAAATGCAGTTCTGATAAAAACATTTTTTGTTTGCAAAAAAGCCGAGCGCTCGTGCAAACTCCTGTGAGAACAACAGTGGTGTGTGATGCTGATGGTATTGTCGTTTAATAAAATGCGGTAGAGTGTAGTATGAATTTTTGTAACCTTTTGATATTTTAGAGAAAAAAGTAAAAATGACTATTTTTGTGTTCTATAGCACTTCGTAACACTATAGTGCTGCTAGTTTCCGCTTTGTTGTTAACGTCTTTTTTTCTCCCCGACGGAAAAATCTTTTCCTGAGCATTTAATATATTGATTCATAGAATTTGTCACTGTAATTTGACTCGTTGACTGTCAAATGAAAATTTTTCAAAGCAGCATGTTAATGATGAAGGTTTGAAAGAAAGCAAACACTTAGCAAATACTTTATTTTCTTACTTTTCTCATTTTCATCTGTTTTAATTCAGTACGGAAATTCTGATGATGTTTTATACAAGATTCCAGAGAAGAAAGGAAAATGAGGAAGGACTCCACTCTTCTAATGTAATTGAACTCCTTTTTTTCTCGAAGAAAACTTGAGAGCATTTTCATTTTGTGCAGTTCTTTACAAGTAAGTTTGCATATTTTAAAACTAGTGCTACCATTCAGTATTTTTTGCTGCATTCGCATTAAGTAAAAGTTTGAGCACTTGGTTTTTGGGCGTACCAAAGATTTTCTTATTGCTACAGGTATTTGAACAAGTGCACTAGACTTGATTACGTAAAAGAGGAAGTAGTTTTAGAAAGGAAAGCTGGTAAGGTCTGTCGAGAGAGAAAACTGATCCTTGATTTTAATTAAATTCAAGTAGCAACCTGTGTGAATAAGTAATTAGCTTTGAAATGGAAACAGGAAAGTTGTATGGCTGTACATAAAAAGTGGAGGACAAAAGGATGTACATAGCCATGTGCCTATACGCACGCATAATAATATGATGAAGTCTTTTAGCTGTATGATGGCAAGGATGTGGACGGTTTTGCTATTGTGTAAATTCCGTTATATTTCAAACAGGAAGAAAAGCGCTAAACAACAATGTATTTTATATGCTCTGTCTGTACTTAAAACCAGGGGTATATTATTATGTTCCAGTATTTATGTATTTGCATGTAACTTTGCAAGTTATGCATGAGTATGTATGTTGTAAAAAGGTAGCAGTAAAAAGAGATGAAAAAGCAGGAAAAGGTATATTGTCCCTTGCCAAATTACAGTTTGTAACTAAAATGGATGGATGTTTGAGAATGCCTTGGAGAGTAAAAAAGGAAGTAGCTGGAGTAGTATAGCAAAAAGGAAGAAAACTATTATGACTGTATATATGTGTTCTCTACGCATTTGTGTACATTATGAATGACAAGAGAATAAGTATAAGAAGAGATGATGATGTTGGATGGAAGTTGTGGTGCGGGTGAGTGGCGAATAAAGAAAGAAAGAACCCCTTTCTCCCTTCTTTTGATGATATGCTGGTTGTTGTTGTGCTTTTTTTCTGAAGAAAGAAGTTTACTCTCCCCGTTTATTATTATCATTGTATAAAAGTGGAGCATGTGTATTATCAAAGACACAAACCCCTTAAAGACATTGAGTCTATTACTTTCAGTATACATACTATGGTCGTTGGATACAAAATAACTGGATGGATGTCTCAGTAGACATTATACGACTAAGTATATATTCTATAGCTTACATAGTTTCATTCCTTGTTGATGCTAGTTTATGGCATTTGTTTCACACAATCGAGAGCTGAATTGCACCAAAGAGGAAACACCTTGTAAGTAAGGCAAGGTAAATAGGTAGACGATAAACTGGATCTGGTTAAGTGAGTGTGTTTGGGACCCTTTTTGCATCTATTTTTGGAACATTTGCATGAGTGAAAAAGTAGGGAAGCGATTATGACAAAAGGACGGAAGTGCTAGGTAGAAAGAATTCCGTTAATGTTCTACTTTATGTCTATAATTTATGTTTTTGAATATACATACATACACTTGCGCGGTGCCTATTCTTTGCCAGAATATGTCATGGCAATTTCTAAAAGAAGTAATCTGAGCTGAAAAATGCCTGCAAAACTTTGTAATGTCGCATATATATTATGCACATGATGCAGTGATTGCGGATACATGGTTAGAACTTCTCTCGACTGATTTGTATGTAAAATAGTTAATAAAATGGTGAAATGAAAACTTCGTTTGAGGAAACCTGACAAATGAAATGGAATAAATGTGTTGGAAGATGCATTAATGAGTTGGTGTCATCATCTTTTTTCTGAACAATGTCCCCTTCCATTTGATTATGCATTTCTTATATCAATGCATACGTATATACAATATATATAAGCATGAGTAAAAGGGTTAGATAATATTTATAAGTTGATACGCACGCATCAAAACTAATTCATTAAACTTCTATTGGTCTCGGTTGGGTTGATGATGAATGCTGGAACCTCCCACCTTTCTCTTTCCTTTCTTCTCCTTTTTTGTAACTTCAGAGAAAACGGGTAAACCTCTTACTTCTTCTCTTTGGTGTCTGTCATATCCATTATTGTACACATTTTCTTTCTAATCATGGCGTTACCTTTCAAGGAGCAAAAAATCATCCCTTTCCACACCGCTCTGATTATTGCAACCTGGAAAAACGGTATGATGTTTGATGAAAATCACTTTTTTATGATAATGAGTCTCATCATCCTGTGTATTATTGTAGCAGTGCAGTTTTATTATTACTAGCACAGCGGTATACTCGCTTCACTGTGGTGTGCCTTATTCTTCTCTTCGCTCAAGTTAGAGTTAGACTCTACCATACATACAAACTGCACAGTGTATTAATTGACTCGACCTGTTCATCAATCTTACTCCTTCCTCCCTTTCACTAGAACCAGCAGCAACTGCACCATCGCCTCCATCATATCATCATCTTTCTCCACCATCATATTGTTCTACACACGACACGTCTTTTCTATTCTCCGTCTTTAGATAGACTACAGGGGGGTTTCGTAATAATAGTCGACCTAAGTAACTTCACAGAATACAGAAAAAATAAATGCTACCTTCTTTCCCATATGTCTAGTCAATTCACTTTACTTTTTCAGTTTTTCTCTATAGATAGATGCTTTATGGTTATATAAACTGCATAAAATTTATCCCAGCATGTATACATACATGTATGCAGGTATGTATTCGATTTGTTCCCATTATCTTCTCATGTTATTACACTTCTTGACGTTGTTGATTACATGGGTACAGTATCCATCCAAACAAGCATACATTTTCATGAGGTGGTAAAGAGGAAGTGATTAGTCGCTAGGTTGTCAGACCATTTGCGCTCTTTGCTTTGGTTATTCTCGCCATCATCATCGTCAATGTTTGTGGTGGTAATTTGGAAGGAGTGAGGGAACGGTAGTGTAGCACTTTTTCCTTTCTTTCTTGTCGGAAAGAGCAACAAGAAAATAGGTACAAGGGGAAAAGGATGAGTTTCGAGTTTTCCTTGGCACTCCCATTATCATTATTTATCATCATCACTCAAATGGCTGTAGCGTATTTGTTGATGATTTGATTTTTTCCTTCTGGTGTGGCTCCTATGAATTAAGTTTATGATGCATATATTTAATTGAAGTTTACACTTTTACATCTTCACTGATCTCATCTCCAAAGTAAAATTACTTGAAATATGAAACTGGAAATTCCTCAGAACTTGGGAATTGTACAATTTAAAGTATCTTCCGCCCATTTAGTGCAGTATCCCTGAGGAAAATTTTCATTGTTTCTCTTTTTTCCCATCGTGTAATAAAAATAAATTTTAGAGAAAGTGCTACAGAAATTATGAGTCTGATGTCGTACTGAAATTTACTATTGTAATTGCTTGTTGCACATGTTATGTACACATTCTGTTGTTATATATGACCGTATAACGATGATGATGGGGAACATGAATATAAACAAAGTAGAATATTAATAATAAGGAATCCGACGTTAGCGGTTGTATTTTATTCATTTCATTCATTACAGTTTGCTAATATTTGAAAATCCTTGTTGATCTTTGGTGTGTTAGTTGCATGCAACCGTGCTTAAGCAGTATGTGAGTAGTCAGCGAGTGAGTGAGAGTTGTTAGTTTTATAACAAACTTGGCCTAATGAGCCTCTTCTATCTTTATTAGGGAAGGGATTAGGCATGAAATCTGGGTTTGCTTTCTTTCCCTCTCTCTTACTCTCAAGCTTAAAATGCTTGTTGTAGCAGTAGCCCTTGTCTATTTACATTGCTGTTTTCTAGTTTCTATTGTTGTTGTTGTTGAAGAATAGAGAGAAAATCTTACGTAAATGGGTTGCTTGGGATGTTGGGACGAGAAAAAGTCTGCAACTACAGCTACTGTTGTTGCGTTTTTGAGAATATGACTAAAAGTTAAGTTAAGCAGGAACCTACTACTACTACTATTACTTATTTCACGAACTGATTTATCCAATCGCTTCCCTTCCTCTGGGATCGGTAGACTTACTATAGTACAGTAATGGAAAAGGAAAGTACAGAATTTACATGGTTGTATCATCATCGCATACACTGGGTGGGTGTGCATGCTTTGATATTGTGTAGCTTATTCTACATTACGTACAACATAGCTCCCTACTTAAAGTCAAAGTCAACCCGTGAAAAAGCTGCTCGCTTCAAGTGTGATGTGATGAGAAGAGAGATGCCATGAAGAGAAGGAAAAACTTGAAAAGTTGAGTAGTTCAAGAGTCATTTTGAAGGGGCTGCCGCTGCTGCAAAGACACGCACACCAAGCTAACGTTCATACTACACATTCATCATGTCAGACATTAATACTTTTATTTTTAATAGGATTTTCCCTACATCAGATATAATAGGTTACTTCTAAAAAATAAAATGGACATTGTGTGTAGTGAAGCTGCGGACAGTGAACTTTCATTTAAACTCACGATAAAAACACCGAGTTGTCGTGCAAATAATATTTTTTTCTTAAAATCAAAGCAGTTTGAATGGTTGGTAAATAAATATCGGATTTATGCTTCGAACAGTGGTAGGGTTTGAGATGATGAGAAGGAGCAAATGATTTCCAAATTATGGATGGTATGATATCTATATATTGTATCGTTTTTATGATTGTACATTTTTTTCAATATGTGTGCAATGGTAACACATATTATTGCTCCACGTGGCATACTTAACTTATAGTAATCAAGATAAGTTGGAATAGCGTGTTTGTACTGTTACTTGGCTCAGCAACTAAAAAGTTGCATATATGCATATTATTATGCTTGTCATCGTGATTCATAAAATGGATGATAACTTTAAAAGCTCTATAGATCCTTTTTTGACATGGTGTGGCATGATCTGCTTATTGTTACGTTAGCACTTTCACTTTCTCCAGTATCATGCATTTATGTCTATATGTGCATTATTCTATCTGGATGTAGTTGTCGCCACACGGTCCTCATGGACAGCTTTGTTTGGTGTAATATTGAAAGCGACAGTGAAATTGATCGGGTTTTCTCTCTTCTTCCTCTTCTCTCGATAATACGTATGCAAAATAATGATGATAGCATATGGAACTCTACAGCCGAGTAAAGTGTTTGTGGAGAGGGAGAGAGCTCGCACGAGATTTTCATGCAAAATACTCTCAGCAAGTTGAGTAATAATAATATGGAACTTTTTTGTATTGTTTGTTCGACTTTGATTTATAGGGCTTTTACTGTTTTCAAAACCTCTTCGGGTGACTCAAAAGAGAATGGCTTGATAATAAAAACCAGTGGAAAAAGGCGATATATATTTGTGTGTGTGTGTACGTATTGCTGCTGCTGTCGTTGTTTGTAAAAAGAGCGACGACGGGAAATATCTTTATATTGCTTATGTACACTACCGATGTCACTAAAATGAATGCATGCATTCTCCCTATAGTCACCATTGATAGATTCTCTCATTCACTTCCTCTCTCTTTCTCTTGTCGCTTCTGCAGTGGTAGTAACAGAAACAGCAGCTTTCTTTTCCATACGTTTGCCATTACATCTATTATTATTCCTATTCTCACCCCTTTGCTCACTTTCATTTATTTTTTCACTTACTTTCCGACGACATTTTCTTTCCAATTTTTCGAATAAACAGGAAGCATATGCTAGTAAGTTACATAAAAAATTGTACAGCACTAGTTCCAAGGCTGACTTTGGGAAATGGATCTTAGTTTAGATAACAGTGTTGTTTTCATTTCCTTCGTTTGATCTGGGATAGTCATTTTTCAATCGTAGCGATGTATGTTATATATACTTTATGCAATACATGAGAGGAAAATATGTAGTAAATTTTACTCATTTCCGTTTTTGCCAATCAACACTCCTTTGTAGTAATGCTGAAAATGTTAAAGTTCCTTTCAGATTGTTATACTTCTGAAGGAATTTTTGTTTTGGGGAACGCACATTAATTAGAGGGAGGAAACATATTGCATTCTTTTTAGCTTTTCATTTTTATCAATCGATACACCGCCAAAGAATAGAATGCACAGCTATGTAACATATTGGGAGTAATAATCTCGATATTTCTATGATTCGTCATGTTCGTCACTGGGATAATGGTGATGATTATCACGATGCCTGTTGACGTCGACTTTCTCATTTTTCGAGTGACAAGACCTGTCATCACTTTTCGGTTCGTCTTGCGAAGCAGAAGGTAGTGACAGTGGACAATAGGATGTGCGTAGAATATCAGATCCTTTTCTCTTGCTAGCATTTTGCCTATGTGCGTTCAGCATGGTCGTATTGTTATCTCAATTGAATATAGTAGCTAGAGGTTTTTCTGGCTTGTCATCGCAGAGGTCGACTACAATATTTTATATCTTTTGTGCCACGTATTTCAACACGATAACAGTTGCAAGTACGAAGAGAACGAATGAGAACAGAAATGCAAAGACGAGGAATTAATGGTTGACAGGGAGCACGCATCGTTTCCTATATGTCACGATGATGATTGTGTTGCTTCCCTTTTGATAGTGTGCGTGTAGCTTTGGTAGTACCTTACATAGGTACGTTCACGTAAATATAACTGAACTCAACAGCACGTGATGAGAAGCCAGCTAGCGTGAAGTTTAGTTGACTTGGCGTTTCCAAGCACTAGCATGATCGAGATCATCACCACTATCGCCATACTTTGGTGATCTTTTCTCCTCATCTCATCTCCAGAACAAGTTATGCACGCATGCATGCCAATTTCAGAATGGTAGTTGCTGCAACCAGCAGCATCATAGTTTTTCAGATCAGTCGGATATTTTGTGAGGATTCTGTCTATCAGACTGAAACGAGAGAAAAAACGAATTTATTTTGGGATAAGTTTTATTATAAATGTTGCAGAGGAGAATATGAAACATTTTTATTTGCTATCGCGAGACAGACTCATTTTGTGTGTATTCGACGAAGAAAGACTAGAGCGAGTATAGCTTGTTGAAGAGCGGAGGAATTAGGTATATAACATGATGTTGTATATTATGACGGTGGAGATGAATGAATTATGATTGGGCCACTACGCGTCCTTTCTCGTCATCAGTAACAGGCAATAGCAACTTGGGCATTAGTGATATGACGGTAGTGGTGATGTATGGAACGTGCCTAGGTTCTCATCTTTAGTGAAAATAAACTACGACTGAAGCATACATGCTCAGTTTGGTAATTCCTTTTTATTAAGTATGTCAGTAGAAAAAGTCATAAGCTGGGGGCTTTGCTGTGGCGGCGGAAAGATATGTAAGAACGATGAATATGGTGGCAACTGGCAAGTATTTGTAGATAGTCTGCCGTACGCTGCTGTCGTATATTTTTGTAGATTAGTGTTATTATTATTATTAGTGAGCTGATTGCAAGCAAAGCAAGTTTGTGTAATTCTCTGCAATGTACGTACACAAATGAATCCATGATGCAGTATAGCACACATATTGTGCAAGCATGTTCAGATTGAAAAATAAATGACAGGAAATGGTTGGTGAATAGCATATGCGTTATAAGCAAGGCGTGCACGTATGTGTGTACATGTACTTGTAGAAAGTGAATTTGAAATCGGTTGGCTTGTACGTTTTTGAACGGTTGGCTGCCGTCATCACCATCATCATCTACTTTTTCGGTGTTGTGCTGGTTCATCTTGATCCATGATGAAGGAGTAGTAATCCTAAACGCATTATTATGCATATTTATAATTTAGTTTGGAAGTTGGATGAGTGTGTGGTGCATGGTGGCGGTAGAAGCTAAAAAGGCTTTAATAATCTCAAATCTATGCGGTTGAATGTTTGTAAGGCGACAACAAACATGCAATGTACTTTATAATGCACATACCATACCACATATATTACCATGTGAAATAGGGTTGTGAGTGAATAATAGCAAAATTGCTCTCGTTTGGCTTAAGAGAAATTTGAAAAACGACAGTTTTACCGCACTAATATCAACAGCGTTTGTCGTACCACCAGCATCGCCAGTAGTTAAATTGAAAATGCTTAGGTACATTCGCATGAATCTACATGTGTGTATAAACTACCTTTTGCACGAGCAGAGCATCTGTCTGTTTGAGTAATAATATGCAAATTTTCAATGAAATGAACTAAATTTTGCATGTCAGCCAGACTAGTAACATGCACAGATATAGAATTGGTAACAGATTGCTTCTGTTCTGTGTGATGTGATGTTGCTGCTGTCTGTTCCTTTTTTCACCAAGTCGATGCTGATGATTTGTACGTACTACGTGGATGGATACTGGCACATAGCATAAGCATGACGTATGTATGTGTGAGAGAGAGAGATGTTATAGAAAATATTGTGGGGGTTTGTTGGGAAATTCTAACGGTCATGATGATGATGCTGGAATTGTGGTGGTACTTGAGAGAGAGACTGTAGGTGTAAAATAGAGAAAGAAGGATAAATGTTTTAAATCACAGTGACACTCTATTTCTTTCGCCCTCTCTTCTCCTGCTATTGACAGGGATGTATGAGCCAAAGAGAATCTTGGAATAGGTATAATAATTCAGGATTTTGATTGCTGCTGGCTTGGTTGGATAGTTGGACGACGGCTCTGTTGAGAGGAAGAGAAAAAACAAAAATCTATCTTTCTATCTTGTCCTATAGCATCAGTGGGCTTTTCAAGTGATTTTTTTTCCCTCTCGGTAAGGTTTCCATTTGGATTGGTTTGGGATGCTAACTTTGTCAGAACGAGGAAACTATATGCCCGTATGATGCCTGTAGATGTGGTTGTGGACTCTTCATGTGGACCTGTGGTGGAGGTCGTGGCTGTGATGATGATCATCATAATGTTTACTAGATAGTTTTCTCACAGGTATAATATGTATATATGTACACATGACATGCTGTCAACGATGATCGGATAGTTTGGTTGGGTGAGCTGGAAGCTTTTGAATCTGTTCTCTTGGTTGGATTTTGAGAACTGGGCAGTGTACTTGCTGAATTTCTATATAAATTGGAGTATTATGTCACCAAGAAAATGTAGAATTGAGATTACTACAAGGTTGTTGGTTTTTCTGTGGCTTTTGGCATTCTAATGATTTTTCTCAGACGTTTCTCTCTTGTGGTGAAGTGGTGTTATATTTTCATAGTGCCACTTTTGAAATGCAGGAAATGGTAGACTAAAGTGTACCACGCACAAAATAACATAATCATATGAGAAATAAAAGTTGTTGTGTTCCCAGCAAATATTCCTCTACAGATATTTTTTTCTTATTTTGAAAAGATGAAATTCTTCAGGGAAAATGACTAACAACTTGAGTGGTGCAGAGAAGGAGGAAGAAAAAAACTTACGTAAGTAGTTTTCGTCGTTCGTCGTAGTTACTTTCGTGAGGAAAAACATATATATGCCTAAAACGAATAGCTCTACTCCTCTATGTCCTGGGATGATCAAAATAGTCGGGCTGGGCTGTACTTATAACTTATAAGATACTCTTTCTTGAGCAATAAGTAAAACAAGCTATAAGACGAGATGAGGCATCAGCGACCCATTCATTCATTCCCTCTCTCAAATGTACTGTCTAGCACTTTTCCCTGAAATTATTTCTAACTCAACTCTTCTGGCAATCTACACAAAAAATCCTTAGTATACGACTACCTACTAAGTTGACTACGAAATTGTGAATACCGTTTTAGTTAGTGATGCTGATGTTTCCTTACTTATACAGCTTCTGTTGCTTGATGGTGATGCGGTATGGTGAATTCAGCTTTTTAGTCCAATTTTGGTAACGTCTGGAATTGCACCTCTGAGTCACATTTGTCAGTAGCTTAGCTTAGGTTTATTTTCGTTAGCTGCTCCATGCTGCTTGCTTATTCCTCTCTGTTTTTTCTACGTGGGAGAGTCAACCGGGAAGTGAGGAAAATTCTTCTTGTTATGTACGTACATTTTTAGATGCTCCATGGTATTATATTTCGATATCTCATTCAGGGACCAGGAAGCAAAAGCAAAGCAGCGAAAGTTGTATTAACAATTTTGGAATAGATAGAAAGAGAGGCAACAAGAGAATTGCATGCATTTTGCCTCTGTTGTATTGCTGATGATGGTGTCTGTGCTTTTCTCGCTGTGTGTTTTATGTAAGATGTAAGTTGTTCCGGGAAAAATGTTCACGTTTCTGCTCCGCGTTTGGCTTTTTGATACTTTACCAGCTGCCGCTTTGCTTCAATCTATTTCTAACTTTACACGACGTTTGCAGTTTAAGGACAGTTTTACTTACATCTCTCTGAACATGCATGTTGTTTTGTTTTCTTTTCAAACATTTTTAACTTTATATTTTTTCAAGAAGACAAACGTTGTCTTTTTGAAGATGCTTTTTGACTTGGTTGTTGGCGTAAGTAAGTACATAGTAAATTGATGGATATATATGTTTGTTATGCTTGCATTTTCCATCGACAGAATGGAGATGGGTCTTAGTTCAGACAACCTGGGTACTTTTTCTGATCATTATTATTCCACAGTGAATTTCCATTTTTGTGGAATCCAACTTTACATCAAGCTTACAAACGGAAAAATCAGGACTACAAATTTAAATAATGTTGACTCGTTTATTCCAAAAAACACTAGAAAAACGAAGCTGACAGGAATAAGACTCACAATCAGATTATTTGAAATTTTCGACCTTTTCCTGCTCACAGAGGAAACCATGCAAAGTACATATAGTGAATATATAACCGTATAGTTATATAATATTCTCTCTGTCCCTGTCGTACGACTTGCTTCCTTCTTAACCTGACTGTGACTATCGTCCTCCTACTTATCTTCTTTTTTCGGATACTAGAAAAAGAGAGAGATTTGTTTGGTGTGTACACTGCTTCTTCTTTTTACTTCCATTAATATCAAATGAATGTATGTATGAACTTCTCGTATTTTTCTTCCTGGTTTAGGAGACATAACATGGACCTGCTCACAGACACGCCACTTGACTTCTCATATACCTTCGTGATTGCAAAGCGAAGGCAAAACGTGCACACGTTTTTATAGTTTCTTTCTTGCTCGTCTTCTTTCCTTGTTCTCATCTTTTAAAAAGATGAAAACTAGAAACTGGGATTTGCAAACCACTCGAACAAAACGAATGAACCTGCGTACATCTTTTTAAAAGGTATTCAAGGATACGGTGTATGGTGCATCCAGTTCAGAAATAGTAGTGTGTTTTGAATGAGCAGACTCTATTTTTGTAACACATCTCACTTTTCTTGACGAAGGATGAATAAGAAAAAAGAAGCAAAGTCGAGTGGAGCGCATAGAGGCTTTACTTTAACATTTTAGGAAACGGGAGAAAAGGAGGACCTCATTACTATTCCTATATCTTTGTAAAGCATCTCTTTTTAAGTAAAGTAGACGTTCACATTACATTGTATACCAGTTATAAACAACTGAGAGTAAATACGTCTAGCGCACCGACTACACATGTGGAGAATAATTTGAAACTTTACTTTGCCATCTCGAAGAAAATGATTGCATGGCGGGCAGGGTATCTTTGATAATACACAGAGAATTCGGTGTCGAGTATAAAAATAAGCTGTGAAGATAGACGTTGTGCTTATATGCATGCCGATTATTTATCTCACGCAAGTGTGTATGTGTACCAGATTTTATTTTTTGAAGGAAAGACGAGGTAATAATAGTGGAGCATGTAGTATGCATGCATATGTGAAAACATTCCTCGATGTACAGTACACTTACTCAAGTAAATAGAAAATGTACTTTGCACTTAAAGAGAAAACAATCTTTTTGTCTAGTTATTTTCCGGATTTTTTCCCGAGTCTACTTTAGTGTGATTTTCTATATATGTATGTACTATGTACACATGTGTGATTATCTGGGAAAGGCTAGGTTCCTTCTTGACAGCCAGGAATCGATGAGCGTTTGTTAAGGAACGGTTATTTCCTAGGATGATGAGTATGAATATAGTAATTGCATATGGAGAGAATAGAAGCACATTTGCATGAATGTTAGGTCCCTACAAGGAATACGATGGAGAATGCTTGTCCAACCAAAGCATTTTGCAGTGGACGACAAAGTCTATGTTTATTTCAATGCATCATCGTAGTTATTATTATTATGTAGATTGATATTGTCTCTATGTAAAAAAAAAAAGAATGAAAGTGGCTGTTTGTAGGTAGTTGACTCTATTTTTTCTCCCTCTTTGGTCGATTTTTAAATCTGTAACGTGTGACGGAGAAGGAGGACAAGAAAATATACGCCATGCACTATTGTAACAAAAACTCGTCTGGTTTGTAAGTAAAAGGGAGAAAATCAACCTTATTGTACCATATCCTTCCCCTTTTCCTTGCATTTTCCTAGTATTCGTACCAGTCTGGAAAGTGTACGACAGAAACGAAAAACTGGTTCTCAGTGACTTTAAGCGTATTTATATATTTATGCATGCATGTAAGCTGTAAGTAAATAGACAAGCTTTACTACTTCTCCAGAGAATGAAATGGTTTCTTCCTGGCTTTGTGTACACGACGCGTGTTTTGGGGAAAATTCGCTTCCTAGTCGTTGACGTCGTGGCTCTGATGATGCCCTTTTCCGACATGTACAGGCACACATAGGAAGAAAGTGATTTCCTGCCTTCCCTTTTGTTGTGAGGCTTGTCTCATTACTGACAACCAAGAGAGAAAGTACAGGGATAGTGGATATGTAACTAAAATAAAAAGAAGAGAGAGAGAGAAATACCATGTAATGTCGCTTTTACTATACTTATCATGACATGCTCGTGTTTTGCTAGTGCTACCGCTTTTTTGTTTCGACCGTGTGCCATGACATTAAATGCCGTGGCTTGTTTGCCACCATTTACTATTTTGGAAGATGCATAAGGTGTTTTTATATTTATTCTTCGTAAGAGTATTTGTGAAAGCATTAGGCATGCAAAATGGTGAAAGAATGGTTGACACTGCTTACACACATTGTGTTCGTTCGTCATTAAGATTGTGGTATGCGGCCTTCTAGACAATACATTATACAGAAGCATAATGTATACTCTGATGTCTGTGAGTTGAAGTTTGGTTTGGAATGATGATAACGGGCAGTTGTATTCCTTTCTCAGCTCACGCCGACACTGAACAATAGAATATGGAAATATGTTAGTATTCTAATCATTGATTTTTCTTTGTTTAAAACGATAATGAAAGGGAAAAGGGATTTAATTGGATTTTCCTGTGTCAGTTTTTGGTGCGTTGGAGGAAAAATTAGATGGTTGATGAATAAAAATTTAATAGGTTGGTGGTGATGGTAAAGAGCCTTCATTATTGTTATTATTGTAATGTTGTAGAGTGTTATGTAATGGAGCGTTTCACATTTCTTAGGAGAAAGCGTAGTGTTATAAGTAGTATTGTAAGCGTGTAGAGTATAAGAGTTATTGACAGAGAAAATTCATTTCCTTTTGCTTTTATGTTCTGCGACTGTACATGTTTGCTTTAGTGCGTGAAGGGAGGGATATTGTAGTCTAGTTTGCTTTCGACACGTCACAGCACATAAAATAGATACCACTGCTGGACTGTTCCAGTGTACATATTTGTGTTTGAATGAGAAAGATGGTGAGCGAGAGATACATCGAGATACTATCTTCGTCCTATCAGTTGATGTTGCTTTTCCTTCGTCTTTTTCCACCTCGCTCACTAATTTGCTAATTCCCATTCACTGCAACTGACTATTAGAAAGGAATGGGTGTAGAGGAAGGTGCTTCAAATTGCTCCTATTTTTGCCTCTTTTGTTGCCATTTTTGAACGGGTAACTAATGAGCACTCGTTTTAATTATGAAAGGGAAAAGAGGTTGCTGGTGCCTTTGCATCTTCTCTCTCTCTCTTTCTCTCTCTCTCTCTCTCTCTTTTACTTCCATCTTGTAAAAATGGTCTTGTTTCTCCAGTCCCTCTACCATCAGCTCAAGCAAACTACTTACACAGTATTTTGCCCCCTCTCCTTTTCCCAAGGGAATGTATTGTGCTGGTTGTAGTAGCTCGGTGGTAAATGCAAGTAATATACCAAAAGTTGAAATGGATGGAGGCGCATCTTTTTCTAAGTACCTACTATATTGCCAGTGCTGATGATCCTGCAGCATTGTTGGTACAGCAAGTGCGATTACTGAAATGAAAGGAGGCAAAAGTTTAATTCACTGCTAGTCGTTTTGCTTTTCCTCTTGCTCAGCCTAAATGGAAGGATGAGCTGATGTTGGGAGCAGAGAGCTTATGAGAAAAACGATCATAAAAATGATAATGGGAACAAATGTCATCAGATTTCATCTCTGGTTTCAGCTTCTTTAATATCTCTCCGACATCAGCTAAGAAACCAGATCAGGTAGTTTACCTCCCACCACCACCTACACAACGCATTTTGCCTTCTTGTAGTACCTAGTAAAATAATATGCAAGATAAAAAGCAAACATTTTAGAGTCACTTTTAGAGCTAATAATAATGGCCAATTTTGCTTGATATCAAATCTTCCTTCGGAAAGATATTAAACGAGAGTCGCATCTTAAAAATGAACGGTTCAGCTGTTGTGTGGTGGCTCAGCTTATTATTGTCTGGTGTGTACACGCAAACTCGGAGATCAATAAAACCGTTAAAATCTGTACCGCCATCGCCTCTCGGTAAAATTAACGGAAGATATTACTGCTACCTAAGTAAAAGCTCCATAAAATGCCTGTAAACCATATGCGCTCAGCAATTACTTCCGAATAAAATTTCTATCATTACTTTTCTGCTTACTGAGTACATTCCATTCTCTTTGGATAACGACAGTAATATGTGGCTAGAGGATATAATATAAAGGAGATGATCATAATCACAAACTCAAAACATTAAAGATAGTTAATAGCACCAAAATGACAAAATTACTCCCGTAGTTTGAGTTTTTTGTTTAATTTCTTGTATCTTTCTCGTGTCAACAGCTTGTAAAATTATGGTTGGTAAAAAATGATAGCATTTAAGAACTATGAAGAAAATCGGGTAGGTTTACGAAACGTTATTATTATTTCATGAAGATGATCATGATGATTACGTACGATGACAGCGATGATTTCTGAATCTAGTTCCTGGAAGAAGTTGCTGCATCCTATTCTATACAGCCAGCCAGCACTTCTTCTGGATTGAATCTGTTTCCAAAATATTGTACGTGTGCACATAATATAATGTGTGTGAAGCGCATGTTGTTGAGCACTGCTACTAAATAAATCAGAAAGAATTTGCCATATTAAAGATGAGAAGAGCGGCAATAAAAGGCCGTTTAGGACCTTGGGTTGACTGGCTATAATAAATTATGAAAGTTGTTGTGGCACAGAGAGGAGGAAGCAGAGGGAAAAGGAAGGAAACTTACAGAAATGTAGAGAAAAGTACCACATGTGAGCAAAATATGCTGCTACTGCTGCTGCTACACTGATATTTTCAGTTTTATTTTTAAAGGAGGAAAAATATATAGCGTACAATATTATTATGATGATGAGAATGAGGAGAATATTCCAAAAAAGAGAACGAAAATGATTTAGGATGCATGTGCGCATACAGTTAGCAAACAAAGTTTGGAGAATATAATACACAACTACACACAACGACTTGATCATCATCATCTTGAAAAGTCTCATTTATTTATATGGCGAGTTTTCAAAGCAATTCTTGGAGAGGCTGAGTGACTGCGAGATGAGTAGGGAAAAACAGGAAGCCAAGAAAGAAGAAGAAACTTTTTTGGCTGTTTTATATTTTTAGTGGCGGCGTTTTATAGTGGAGGAGTAAGTAGTAGTAGTAGTATAGATGTAATAATAATAATAACAACTGACTGATGGACATGTTATTATCATATCAGAAACAAGGCTGAAGAAGACGAAAGTGGATCCATGGTGTGTGGTGTGGTGGTTGATGGCAAACTGCATGGGCATTTTATAGCATATTTTGGCAAGATGAAAATTTTACGTACGTGCATGCATATATGCATAAAGTGGGCGGATGATGTTATAGTGTGGTAGTGGTAGAATATAATCATGACGATGATAATGATGATGCAAGATGTAGAAGAGGAAATGAATAATTTATTTTGAAATGAAAAATGATTGCCTAATTTTCTTCCCTTTACGATATGACACGATATAAGTATATTATAAGAATATATCATATTTTATATAACGCGTGTATATATTTTATTACTATGAAGTATATGAAAGAGTATCATACGTGTGCGCTCTCCCTGGAGAAAGCGGCTGGCTTTATTGTAATCTTCTTCAAGAATTTTACTCCAACTTTCTCCCTTTTTCTTTATTCTCCCTACTTTCCTTGTATAATAATAATTTATTTTAAAGTATACTACAACAGGTGCGTTTTCTACTCTGCGTTTACGCTTGGTTTCCTTCCACACAAAAATTAGCAAAGTATAATATGTATATGGTTGTAAGCACATATTAATTATTGACGCACCTTGAGAGCTTTTATTGTAGTTTGGTGTTCCTTCGTTTCAGAAACTGTCTTTCGTCTACTTACATTTGTTCGTGATGTCCTATAAAGAATTAATTATCTGATGATTTGCTGAATGAATGAATGATAACCCAATTAAAGTCTTTTGTGCAATACATATGCTACAATGAATAAAATAGTTAGTTTCATATATCAGTAGTGCCCAACAACTTTTGGGACAAAACGTGCGGCATGATTGAGTAAGGTGACTGATACAGCAGAAAAACGTAAAAACGAAAGGAGAAAATAATCGGATTGATCCTAAAGGGAAATGCATTATTCTCGTTCTCCCTCTTTCTCTCTGGAATTCATCCGATTCCTTTTCCCGTTTTGAAAATGTGCTGGAAAGTTGGTGGCTTAAAAACATCTTAGGAAGACGTTCAGTACGGGGAATCCTTCATCCACCTGCCTGCTTTCTCTCTCACTCATCGTTTATCTAGTGGTATAAATACTATGTTGGTGTGTCTCAAGTACTTTTACTTGCCTATATCATTCTCTCTTACTTTTATGCTATCTGAGAAGAAGTCAAAGACTTTTTTGTTTTAAGCGGCTTTTTTATGTTACTTTTCCCTTCTGCTTTTTTGCCTTTGAAGTGCCTCTAGAAAAACCACCATCATCGCACCGTACAAACACACTAGACAAGCACACTAGAGAGATCAACGAAAAAAGGCGTGCAACACCACCACCAGCAAACGCATACATAGTGAAGTACTTACTTTTTGTACACTTCACTTCTCCCTTTTTATTTTTATTTTACTTAAAATAAAAGAGAAAAATATGTAATAAAAAATGCCCATTTTGTGTGTATACTTGCGTCAATGTCTCGTTTTCCAATCGCATCAAGTGAAGCTCCAAAGTGAAAAAGTCGTATTGGTTTTTACCCCGATACGTTTATGACGAGATGGAGAACTAGATCTATGTATTCTGTAAGGAAAATGGCGATTGGGATCAGAAAGCGTAAATTTTGTCATTCATTTTGCTAGAAACATGGAGAAAATGGTATCAGATGCATGATGGGAGTGAGACACTAGAAGGAAGGAGTATTACACTGTTTGCCCAAAAAAGGCTGGTGCTGGTACGACTACTACCACTGCTGCTGAGACATCAAGATTCATATGACGATTTACGTAACACACGCCAAAAGAGAAAAAAATGTTCATAGTTTTACGTGTGCTCATACAGAATAAAGTTGAAATAAAGAGATGGTGTGTGTGTATTTGGCTGAATGAGACAAGAAGAGCTGCGGAGAAGACTGTTAATGGTCCAAAAGTTATTCCTGCGGGGCACTTTTTCTCCAGTTTCCCGTACTCAGCACTTTGAGAGTACTGGTGACTGTGACGATATGGCATTGGTTCCTGCAAGTCACTCGCTGAACGGATGACAATTTTTAGGACAAAGTCAACATTGAACGGTACTTATAGTAGTAGCAGCAGTTACATAATATTTGAGAGTCGCGTAGTGGCATTTCACGTACATTCATAAAATATATTAGTGACGTGTGTGTGCACACACTAAAAAAAGTGTGTGGCTCCTTTTCCTGCTACCAAATTTACGAACGAATGAGTTTGCCTCTTTCTTTTGGAAAATGATTTGTTATTGAAAAGGTGAAGAAGAGGAATGACTGCACATATGCTATTTTTCGCTTTAAAAATTTTTGTACGAGCAAGAAGAAAAACAGAAGAGATTTAGAAGGAAAGAGGGAAAGAGTGGCGGTGTAGGATCTTTTTGCTTCTAAGTTGGCTTACTAGTTGTTTGGTAGTGGGTAATTTACGATTTGATGAAAATATCGGGAGGATAATGTTTACAAAAAGGAAAGGCTTACTTTGGATTATATATTGGTATATGTTTTCAGGTTGAGATAATGGATAATATAGTATATGCCCAAGTCTGCATGTGTGTGTGTGCTTTTGAAAACCATTATTATTACTGCTATTATATTATTATTATTATTATTCGCTGCAGTGTACAGCAGCAGCTATAGTGTATGGGAATTTAAGAGAGGTTGAATTGTTTCAAAATATTCAAGAGAAGAATGGCAGCAGTGTCCTCTCCTCTTCTTTTCTCTCCTCCCTTCTGCCAACATTATGGAGAATTTATAGGTGCTCCTTTTAAACATACTTGTAGAGAGAGATGGAATCATATTACAGCGGCACTAGGCAGGCACACGCGCTAATATTTACAATATACTCTGATACGTTGAAAAGACGACCAAGAATAAGAATAAGAGGAACGTTAAGCCTGTAGAAGTTTTGAAAAAGTATTTTCAAGAGAGAATAGAAAGTTTGGTATAAGACGAGCGGGCGAGTAGCTGAATGGAAGTGGTATAAGAGAGAGTCGTTGTTGAACTAGTAGAGTAGAAGTGAGTAGTGAGTAACCAAATTTATTTGTTGGTACAATTTATGCGATAATTTATGGCTCACGTCGGTTTTAGTGGCTGCTGGCATGTATCCCTGTGAGATATTACGACGGCACTTGGGTATATGTGTACTAATGCATATACATAAGGTCATATAGGCATCCGTTAGGAAACAATATATGAACTCCCACCACTAAACAGAAAGTCTCTTTTGACTGCTTGGCTTGCATTATTACATGAACGTATAATAATAATACGGAGTGTATAAATGCATTGGATATACATGTACATATTATCTTATCAGGCACACACGTGGGGTGTGCACATACATAGTATGGAAATGCCAAATTGGTGTATGCATGTATCTTTATACGAAAGGAATTTTC
This sequence comes from Coecobrya sp. COE2, assembly GCA_027743765.1. Lineage (NCBI taxonomy): Eukaryota > Metazoa > Arthropoda > Collembola > Entomobryomorpha > Entomobryidae > Coecobrya > Coecobrya sp. COE2. The sequence goes on along the minus strand of JAHZMV010004001.1, from coordinate 18,804 downwards.
AAGTTGAAAAGTGGAAAAAAGTTGCCCTGTTCAAGGGAGAGAAAACGAAGAAGAAGAAGAAAATAAAGTTCATTCATAGTGCATATTATCAGTGTATATGTATGATTGTGTGAGAGTATTTCGCTGTTTCTTCCAGTGTGCGTGTATGTATGCATGTTGATTTTTTATGAGAAAGGAAGACAGGAACAAGTTTTGAATAAAAAAGTAAGAGACGATCACAAGAAGAGATGAAAGGGGCTGACTGCCGTGAACTTGTACACTGTTGCAAATCTTGGCTTGGCACAAAAGGGTTAAGGGTTTTACACACTTTGTTTCATCAACTCACTCAATTCATTCCCTGTCTCCTTGAATTACCAGCTCTCGTTTTTCCTGACATGCTAGGGTTTGCCACAAAATAAGAATAAAAACAAGCAAACAATTCAGCCAACTTGACAATGACGAGTTTACTTGTATCTATACAATACAACATTGTAATTCTCTTTCTGCCTCGGAAAGTTTATTTTATGTGGGAAAGAGAAAAATTATATAAATTGCCGGATTTTCGTTTCGGATGAAATTTCAATAGGTAATACGTGGGAGGATGAGTTTGCTCGTCTTGTGCTACTTGTGTAGCATTTCCGTTTATTTTATTTCAAATATTATGGTTTTATATTCGAAAGGCTACTGCTGACGAAGCTTTAGCTGAAAGAAAGTACAACGTAATATCTACAACAGGAATTTTATTAACGACTGCGACTGTTAGAATTTTGGGATGGGTTGGCCGCAAATGTGCGTGAAGGAGAAAATAAATTGATTGGATGGTAGAGCTCAACTTGCTCTAGAGCAACCGTGCGACAAGGGAAGCAGAGCAAAACCAACACGAGGATAATTTGTAATCGATGAATTAAATGAAAATTGAATAAATGTTAAATGTCAATGGAGGTTAGAGGCATGAGATGAATTACAGAGACAAAAGAGCGAACAGAGAGAATCATATTATTGTTGTCGTTCATCGTTCCTCTCTTTTTGTTTTGTACTTCTCTGCTGCTACTTACTTGTCCGTCTGTTGTTTCCATTCCTGCTTGCATGCTTTTTCCTTGTGCTGACTCTACATTGTCGGCTCGTCTCCGGTCTCATGTGATCTGCTGATCACCAAAGACACTACACTTGGGTTGAGTTAGACTGTTGGCTTTGGCGTTCGTCGTGGTATTGGTCGAGGTTGTATGCTAGTACCAGAGGGTCTACAACTGTGTACCGATGGTGGTCTAGCGCTCGTCGTCTAGCATTCCCTGAAACTTCATACATAGATTGCTATTATTGTCATTATTACTACTTTCTCTTTTGTTTCTCTGGGGCATGGATGGAACTAGGGAAGAGAGAGGAATCGGAGAAGGGAACAATTTTTGTTGCTCTGTCTGAAGGCTCGCTCTCTCTCATTCTTTCTGCCTGTTTTGTGTGTTTTATGTGGATGTGCTCGGAAAGTAAATGGGAATTCAGCTTTGTGGTTTGGTTAGTTCTTGCTTTGCTTGCTGATTCTGTTTCTGCTTCTACCGCTTTTACTTTCACTCTCCCAATTCGGCAGCAAAACCGAAGCGTTTTCTGTGTTGTTTGTAAGGTTTTGCGTTTTTACAGGGCGTTCGAATTGTGGAGACATGTGGATTTCCCTACGTGTTAAGGTTCCCGTTTTTGTGGCTGCCTTCACTAATGCTATTATTTATGATGACGATGACTATCATTCGATCTTTGTACGACAAACAAAAGTAACGGGAGAGTACAGTCAAATTGTACCACGGCACAGGTTGTTGGAATGTTTGTGTGTGGTGCTTATGAAGTAGAAAAACATTGCTTTTCTTTCAGAGAAAATTTTCAAGTAAAATCGTCAAGGATAGCAGAATGCCGATGATGTTGCATGGTTGTGAGTTGCATAATAATTGCAATGTTTTATGAAGGCAATTAAAATCCATAGAGTTCCCTGTAAAAGCAGTCATATGATTCATAATCACGCGTGGGCTTCAATCCAATATATTTACCTCTTCTGGCTGTCGAGATTAATAGTAGTGGTATAATATAAACATGCCTTTAAGCTATTTTGTTAGTATTAGAATTTATTACAGCTTACGCGTGTTTTCTCTGAGCTTGTGATATGTTCCTTTCTCTCCTTTGCCAAGCTTCCCAGTAATCGTTGAGTGATTGAAAACCCTCTGTCATTTTCATAATTTTGTTGATATGAAGTAGTGTCAGGAAATTAATGAATCAAAAGGGAAAATAAATATGGATTTTGTCTATGATGTGATGTGAGTGTTCTACTCTATGCTTCTCTTTCTCGTTCCTTGCTTGCCTTGTAGAGATCGTGACAAACGATCAAGTTATTGCTGCTGCTGAACAAATTTTTTTGGAAGAGGAAGGAGGAAACATGAGTTCATGGTTCTTTACTTAATAGCTCCCTTACTACTTTCCCTCTCTTCTCACTCTCATCACCATCATACTCTTTTTGTGTTATTTGTCCATATGCACATATGTCTATTACTTATAACAGTATTGCTGCTGCGAAACATTTTAGCGGCTGCCTTCTGGCTTATTTTTAAAAGTGAATGAGTGACTGCTGTTGAATAGACGGTTTAATATAAATACATACCTCTACTACATGTGACGTGCTATATCATGTTTTATCGTTTGTTTCTTTCTCACTACTCACTCTACTTCTTGTTTTCTCTGTAGCCGAGCCGCTTTTGCTATTGTATTGACGTTTTTTGTTGCTTTCTCCGCTTTTCATGGTAGTGGTTGTATTGGTATAAGTAGGAATACTTGTAAACTGGCATGGATGGATAACATCTACAAATCTATATTATCGTAGCATACATTTTATATAGACGTATGTATCAATAAATGAATGAATGCTTTCCTTTTTTCTTTTCATTACTTTACTACTACTACTCTTTCTGGAACGGCTTGTAATAATGATGGTGATAGTGATGAGAATAGTTTGCGGCAACATTGCTCTTATGTGTGCGTGTAACGTCAATACAATATAGCCTCCTTCCGTTTTTTCTATCTTCCATATCCACCCAGCTTTGTGTGTGTTTTCTCTCACCGTAAATATATTACAGTGTAAACGAGAGTCAATAGGAGCTAAAGAAGCAAATAACCAGGACAAGGGAAAAAATGAAAGAAGGAGAAAGAAAAACAGCATAACATTTTTTATTGAAGTTAGAACAAGCTGTCTAGTCTTTCATCAAGTTAACTTGATATTGATGTTTGTTCATATTACTTACATCTACACACACATATTTATATATTTTTTCTACTTTTTTTCTCTGATTCCACACAGGTTGCTGAGCTGTTGGTTCGTGAAGGGTCAGCCAACTTGGATCTACAAAACATTAATTTGCAGACGGCTCTACATTTGGCCGTGGAACGCCAACATGCACAGATAGTTCGGGTAAGTCAGAGAAGGCTGGTCCGATGTGTAGTAAGGTTGCACGAAAATGGAAAGACTACTTCTCTTTTCTATACAACTTTGTCTTCTTTCCCGTTTTTTCTTTGATTTATTGCACATTCGATTTATTTATTTGGGACTTTGGTAGAGTTTTTTTTCTCTCCCTCTCTCTCTCTAGTCAATAGTCAGCAGCAGAGCAGCAGTATTAGATTAGATCCTGGACTATACTGGGAGAACAAACTATTTTTTGCTACTGCTGCTGAGATTGGTTGGCTTTTTAGTAGGGTATTTTTCAAAGGCAAGAAATCAGACCAGTTAAGGTTAGGTTAAGCTCTCTCACTCGGTTCTTCCCTTCCACGGTTGTCTTGACCAGTTTGGCGTGTTTCTTCCAAATGGTCGAAAATTGTGCTGGGTGAGCTGTTACACGAGAGAAAAATGGTAGTAAAAAGGTATTGATGTGAATGCACATATGTACATAGTTAACTAGGTGAAAGTAGTAGTTTTATTGAAATCTATCGGAATTCCTGATACTTTACTATATTTAAGTATAAAGAATGGGCGTTTTTTGTTTCGAGGAGTTGGCGGAAAAGTCATTATTTCATATTTTTGTAGACTACAGATTTTAGGTGGTGGTGGTGATGTGATGATGATGATAATGCTGGCTGTGGCTGTAAACTGTAGTAATAACAATAATCAAAGTAAAATAGCATTTTGCTATTTATTGTTGTTGTGAAACAAAAATGAATTGAATGGAAATGGGTCGGTTCTCTTGCTTCTATTATTGAATCGAACGAGCGAAAGAATAGAGTATTGCACGTTCATTCATTTACTTGTTTATTTTATGAAAGTCTTTTCTAAGCTCTTCAAACATTGTTTCGCTTCCTCCTTTTTGCGGGATAGACGATGCGATGATGATCATAGTCGTTAGTATGGTATAAAATGTAATTGTGGTGGCGTTATGAATAGGACGATGGAGTATACGATAAAGACAATACCACTGGAAAATACAAGCCAACGTGAAAAGCTAATGTGTATATAAAATATGTAGATAAATATTCAGAGTTATAATATTAATTATGAACATGTGCACTCATCTAAAGGAGCCTATCAATATTGCAGAATTGTAGAAATAATAATATTATTACATGAATACATAAATTAGGCCCATTTACAGGGTTGAAAATGCAATTAAAAGCTTTTGTTCTGTAATATGAAAAGCCTGACTGCTCTCTGCCTCTGGCGTATCTGTCTTTTGTATGGAAATGCTTTTCTCTCCCTTTGCGTGTGTATGTCTGTCTCGCATTAACGCAGACAGAGCAGAGCATTTTCGGTTCTGCTGAATGCGACTTAAACTCCAACACAATCGATGTAATATGAAAGGATATTATGGTTGACGATATTACGATAGCTACGGTGAGCATGAACAAAACTGCGACAAAAAATGAATGGAGAGAAAAGCTAATGAGTTAAAACTAAAAAAATGAATCAGTGTAACGAACCCACTAGTGTAATGTGATCTACACGAACAATACGAATATTCAGCATGATTACAAAGAACCGAAATACGAAAATTAACAACTGCCCGAAAAAGCCGGGCCGTGGTGTTCGATATGAATAATGTACGCAATTTCAATTGTTATATCATAGTTATACATAACTCAATCAAGTTAGTTTGTTCTCAGTGGCAATTTATAAAGAAATCGTGGTTACTACTAGCGATTCAAAAAAAAACATTTTCTGCAACTTTTTTGAACATATCAACCGAAAGAAATTACTCTGACAACTACTTTTCACTGTTTTGAGAGTGGGATTTACCGCAGTTTAAGTCCATGGAAATTGGTTAAAAATAGCAGAGAAAATTTTATAAAAAGTAAACTATTTCTCTTTATGAATATGGTATTATAACTTCAGCTTCTCTTGAATACCTATACGATGTAGATATATATTTACCTGCACTTATGCATGCTCATGAGGGCACGTACGGAAAGTAATTCCAGTACCTATATTGTCTGCCAACTATCTGAGGTGGAATGCAACCTAGGTAAGCATGCCTCGTGTGAATATTTCCTATTTACTTGGGTTTTGGCGACCATCATCTTGATGATAGCGACGTTGATGACGGAGCTGTAATGACTTTGTCCTTCTTTCATAAATACAAAAGTTCATGGTACCATGCTCATCGCCGCAACAGTATGTCACTGCATATTGAAGTGAAAGTTGATATTTTGCTGGAAAGTGTGGAGTAAATGAGATGGCTTAACTTGATGATGAACGTTGTTATGCGGCAACGTTTATTTATGACGGATTTTTTGGATTCTCTGACAGTGTTTCTTTATATATCAGAAATATAAGATTTTAAAAATCCTGGTAAATAAATCTGTACACAAGAAACGGTTCTACACGATAATATGTAGTTTTGAGTTGAAATTTGCTGTCTGCACCAGAAAGTCACAGCATGTATATTTATTTAGAAACTCTTCTGCTCTGGTTAAAGTTTTGGTTTGTGTGATTTATCGCCTGATTGCATCTTTGCAGACATCAGCAGAACAGTATAATGCTATGCTTGCTTACCTTTACCTGTTCATCTCTATTTATGGTTGTTACAAGTTAAATGGATGGATGAATGATCAAGTGAGTGAAAATGATGGAATGGATACGCGGTGAAAGTGAAAGGCAACATTAGTTGTGCATCGTGGTTCTAGCCAACCATCCAAACAAAATTTATTAGTAAGTGGTGTAGAAGATGAAGAAATGGCAGGTAAAGATGAATTGTGGTTTAGTGGTTATAATGATAGTTGCTAGTACATGAAGCGTGTACACATTTTGTGGTTTTAGATTTTCGTGTAAAAATTATTCATAAGTAGTTAATTTCATCCAGCAACCTATTTTACTGCAGTGTTCTCGGTTGACGTGTTGTTAATCTGAGATTTTATACTGTATTACAATTCTGAGCGAAAACTGCATTTAACCTTCTTTGACAGGTGAAAAATTCTAGCAGGAAAACGCAACAGTGACATTATTACATGAGCTAATAATAAGATCGTAAAAACAAGACTAGTTAATGTAGGACAAACTTTATGTTCCAGTTAATCTGCTTTGACTTTTTTGTTTCATCTTCATTAATTTTAGACGTGATATACATCCTATAATAAAACGTATATCTTCCAGCTATCCCCGAACAAAAACCATGATGGTTCTGAGAGCTGACGATGAGATAGTAATTTTCAACCTTGTCACTACACGGCAGCAGCAGCCATAAAAAAGTGACAACTTAACTTTATCTCTCTCCTCTCTCTCCCAACTCCAATTTTAAACTTTTTCCCACGGAAGCTGTGCAGAGAGAAAAGACACTGCCCAGAAACAAGAGCACTACATTCTGAGCATCCCAAAACTGTTATTTTCTTGTCTTTCGGTAATCTTGTTGTGGTAGCGGGAAGAAAAAGTAAAGCCACAAGAAAAAATATAATAAACTCATTTTTACAAAGAAAGTGACTTTCCTCTCTGCTGCTGTTCCTGTTGTTGTTGAATTCACTGTTTTTGTTTTTACTTTACATGCTTAAGTAGCTGTATGTGTGGAGTGGAACAAGTAGTGTGTATAAGGTACACTAACAAAGTTAGCAGACCAAGTAATCCTCTTCTCCTCTTCTGCTGTCTCCTTCTTTTAGGGCTTAGGCGAAGGGGATACAGAGTGGCGGTGTTCAGAGGCTTTTCTTAATGCATGCATAGATATATTTCTTTCCCGTAATTCTGTGACTTATTCTTAATATACTTTCTCTCCGCCACTCGAGCGTCACGCACGCTTTTATGAAACGTTGCAGTTTTTTACGAGGAAATCTTCCTTCTCTATGCTGCATGCATAATAATGATAATGGCAAACAACAGCGGTAATAATAATGATAATAATGCAGCGGGTGGTTTGTTCACAAAGCACATCTTCCCTCCTAACTTAAAGGGAAGAAAAGACTACAATCTAGAATAATTATTTGGTTTTATGAACGTATCATAAAATATATTGTTTTGTTGTTTGCCGCTGGTACTAATACTGCTGTTCCGAGAGAAAACTAGGATGGTTACACAATATTCAACTCCTCCGCATCCACCTTCCTCAGAATAACTTTTTTCGGTCGTTTTATTACGTTTTTTGCATATTACATTACAAACTTTTGTAAAATCAGATGTGACTTTTTAAAGGATTATCTCCTCCTTTTTGAGCGCGGCGGTGAAAGAAATGCAAAGAAGGAAGTGCTTTCACTATTTTTGTATAGAGAATTAAGGATAAAATGTATATCTTGTACACTTTTCCAACACACACGTACAAACAATACTCGTATTTTACAGCTTTTGTTTAAGGCTTTTGTCTTGTGTGTGTGTGTGCGTTCTCCTGAAAAGGTAAAGAGGGAATGGGGAAAGAAGACGTTATTTTTCGTTAAAAACTAAAATAATACAAAATGCACACATGTATATTTTTTCTTTATAAATGAAACCGTGCGGCTATAACGCAAAACTGTCAACCATATTTATGTAGGTGGTTTCAGGTTGTTACGGTGGTGGCGTGGAGGTGAAAGTAGTGGTAAAAAGATGCTGTTTGGTTGTTGTACATGTTCCTGTTGTTCGCCTAAAATGTATTTCATTTTAGTCCTCAAAATGTTCTGTATGAGGCTGAATGGATCCCTACTGATATGCTTTTCAACTTTTAACGACCGCTGCTATTCCTCCAAAAGCTCCAAGTTGTCTCCTATTCTTTTTTCTGTTTGCCGCTGTTTGTTTGTTTGTTGTTGTTACCTCTGCTACTTCCGAAGATGGTGATGAGATAGAAGCCTTCTTATTTTTCTTGTGTACTCCTACTTATTTCGTTTGTCGTGAAGTGGTGCGGAGGAGGGGTTCTGTTTGTGTACAGGTGGCGGTAACCGATGAAATTTTGTGAAGAAGGCAAAGAGTTAAGTAGCATCATCGAGAAAAGAAGGAGGAGAAAGCAAACGACAAACACAGAAGACTACGGAGTCAGACAAGAAAAGCAGTAGTGGTGGCGGTAGTGGGTAATATCGTCATCTTCTTAGTTGTCGTCATCATCATCATCGTTACTGTTACTATAATGTGGCGACTTTTTTATAATGTTGACGTTATTATTATTATAGACTTTATTTTAAAGGTTTTTACGACCGTCCATGTTGATATAGCATGGAGTATTATGCCAGCAGCAAAAAAAGAAATGAAGGAGAGAGAGAGAGAGGAAAAAGTAAAGATCTTAGATTTTGTTGGTGGAAAAGCAGTTTCTTCTTCTTTTTTCTAATACTATTTTTTTTACTTAACTTACCTAATATGGCTATCATTTGTTGCAGCTGTTGGTCCGGGCGGGTGCAAATCTCAATTTAGCTGACAAGGATGGAGATACCCCGGTACGTAAATAAAATGTACACACTAAGGGAAACGGTTAACTATAGAAAAAATGAATAGAGTTTTAATTTTTTTAGCTCCATGAAGCTTTGCGTCATCACACTCTCTCCCAACTTCGCCAGCTTCAGGATGTTCATCAGGATGTCAGCAAGGTAAGGAAGAATAAAAGAGAGAAAGAAATGAAAGTGGAAAGAAGCACACAGGACTCCAGACAAAGTTTTTCTTTCTTCGTTTGGTTTTTCTTGCACGAAAAAAAAGTTTTTTTAAAAAAAGAGTTTTTTATTCATTCAGGAAAATATGTATAATGCTTGCTCGTTAGAGAGCTTGGGTTGCTTTTCTTCACAACGCGAGCAACCAATGTAATGCAATGATACCACAACGAGGTTCAAGATGTAGAAATGTGTAGGCAGGACTTTTTGGAATGATTTTCTTTTTTCTCGGGTGTGCTGTTCAAATGGTTACTGCTATAAAACAGATAATACTACTGTGCAGCAGTAGTAAAGGAAAACCCAAGCTCTTTTTGAAATTACATTACTCCTGTTGAAATAGCAAAGGTCGAAGCATTGCTACTTGTAACCCTTTTCTTTTTGCCTATTTTCGTAGAAATGTTAATAATGAAAAAGGAAGAATACAGAAGTGGTGAAATTATAATGAATGTTTTGTAAAAACGGAGCATGCCAGGCTGGTGCTGGTACATATTTCCTGATACTCATCAAATCGTCATCATCTACGGCATCATCATTTTTTCTTATTTGTTACTTTATTAAAATACATCCGTACATCTATATGATATGCGATTTATATGTTTCTGTACAATAACGAACATTGAACGAACATTATCAGAGACTGTTATACGTATTTTGCTCTTTTTCTCTTCCCTGAATATCATCTGGCTTCCTCTTTCCCTCCGTTTGGAATGCTGCCTTTCTCTTGCCATTATTATTATTTTGATCCATTTCCTGTCAACCTTCCTATTTTCTGATGACATGAGAAAGAAAAGGAACTGGTGGCGGAATAGTATCCAAGAAATTTTTCAGCAATTTTACAGTACCTACACAGAGGGTAGCGAGGAAGTGTAAGATGAAAAGAAGAGAAAATATTATAAAATGTACGTATATAATATGCTCTTGTTGATCTTGTTTGTTTGTTCGTACACATTTGTGCTCGTATATTTTTTGTGACAACGAGGAAAGTGATTTAGTTGTTGAGACAGATGGAAAATTAAGACCTGCCATTCAATCCAAAATCCAATGCTACGACAAAAGCTTATGCTCCAACTAACTTCCTCCTTCACCTAAATGTCTTGTGCGTTTCCCTTTGGGTATCCATCCATTCAATGCAATCCTTGGTACACGTCGGTAAAAAACTGATATATTTTTTTCTTTGTAGGTGTATGTTCACAATACATGTTGTAATTTCTACAAAATACAGCATGTTGTCCTTGTAGGTGGGTGACTCTGGCCTTCTTTCTTGGCAGTAGAACATGGGTGCACTAGTCGCACTGGCCTTATTTTTATTTTCTGTGAGTAAATGTACATATGGCACCTATGGAAATCTCTTGTGGAAATCCCCTTTTCAGAATGTGAAAGGTGGAAGAGAAGAGACACAAGGAAAAATAGTACATTAGCATGGAATACTATCATTATGTTCATATTAGGTACATACTCACTAACTTATAACCTATGTGGGACACATTTTATATTCCATTTTGCAATTTAGTAACGAGTATAAATGGTAAAAAGAGGCAAGTTGATCTGACTAATGGAATTATACGCTCTAAATATGTAGGTACGTCTTGTTGAATTCCCTTGCGAGCCTGTTTGAAAGTAAAAAAGGACATGATGAGATGAGAAAAGATATACCGAAGAAATGTATAGGGAAACAAGGTCGGGATGTTTTGCAGGGAAGAAAAATTCCTTCTTTTTGGAATACCTTTTTAGAAAAAGATAAGGTAGGCAACCAGAGAGAAGGAGAATCTTCATTTGATGGAAGTGCGTCATCTTATGAATTTTTGTATTTGCATTACGCAAAAAACTATGAAATGTAGGAATATGTGGACCCCTTCACAGTTGCGTTTTCTTTTGGGTCCATTTTCACACATTTCCCTGCAGCGCGCAAAATAGAGCAGATATTAAGTGAATGTGGAACAGAATGGCAATGGTAGCTGTTCAAGTTAATTGAGTGGATATGTTTTATTTATTGAGGAAATGTAATAATGATGATGGCAATGTGATTTTTCTCAGTTGTTGAGTTGGTTCTTGGGTATTTTCGACACGTAACGCTCCAAGTTCTGTATAACATACGAACTTGTCTTTGACCTTACCTTTTTATGTGAATAGAAAATGTTTTCTGAATTGGAAAAGAATAGAGCAGAAACAAAAGATAAAACGAACAAGTCATTGAAAAGTTAGATATCTTCGAAAAGTTCGAATGATCACAGTCATCAGTTATGCAATTGTGTGTATTGTAGTTGCATGCATACAAGACGTGTGTGTGAGAGAATCGGAGAAAATGAAGGGATATGATGGGGCGGGTCTGCCAATGTCCGCCCAACCGTCAAGATCTTTATTGCTTTTTTCGGCTTTTTTTTGTTCGCCTGTACGAAAAGTAGAAAGTATGGTGGAGAAAATTTCGTACCACTACTGCAACCAAGAAAACTGGAGCAGAGAATGGTAATGGGGAATGGATTGAGAGAGAAAGCGAAAAGGAAAAAAAGTTGCAATTGGAATAAGAATGAGAGAGTGAAAGGGAATGATCGTAAAATTGTGCACTTGTGACCCTTCCGTTTTCTCTTTCCTTCTTAACAAAGTTGGCGATGGTAGCAGTAGTGTGGCGGTGATGCTGCTGATGATGGCGATGGTAGCACTAGAAAGTGTGCATAAACGTTGTAAATAAACTAGAATCTTTTTATATGAATAGAGGAATGTAAGGGAAATATACTGTGCTTGAGAGAATTGGGAAAAAATGGAAAAGCACTTGACTTTCGGTTTGTAATGCGTATAGCTGCAAGTGGTTTATGTACAAAAAATGAAAATTGGTGAAAAGATTGTGTTCCTGGTTAGGGTGGATTTTTTTGTTTGGGAAGGAGCTTCTAGGATCTATATATACATACATAAGCTTTCACAATTCACTTCCGTCACACTTATTTAAGTTGACACAAGAAGGTTTTGTGATGATTCCTTTGCACGCACGGATCGGTGAGAATGGGAAGTTACTTGTGACTGGTGACATATTATACGGTTGTATATTAATATTGAAAGGGACAATAGATGATATTCCTTGATTTTCCCGAGGAAAGATGATGATGTATCTATATGCAAATTTTGGAATCTATGAGATATGGTATTTTATTGATGTAAAATTTTGTTTTCAGTTTATTATTGGACTTGGTCCGGCGGCATCGGATAGAAAGTCTTCCGCTTCTATTGCCATCTTTTTGGCAGCGAATGGTGCTGATATGACGATTCGGAATAAGAAATCTCAATGCGCTCTAGACTTGTGCCCTGGTAAGTTAAAAAAAAGTTTTCATTTCTCATTTGTCGTTCGCTTTCAGTTTCCTACTGAATTTATTATTATTGTTTGTTTTGTGACTTCCAGACCCCAATTTGTGTCGAGCTCTTCAGCAATCTCGGAGTGAACGAAGTGTCACGTAAGTTTTTAATTGTTTATTTTCCCTGTTTAAATATTTGCAAATTAAAAGTCAGCACTAGCGCAGAATATAGCTGAATCAGTCGTGTATGCTGACAGCCTTGATATTGTTGATTGAACTATCCGATTTAAACTTTTGAAACAATATAAAATTTGAAAGGAGCTGCAAAGCGGTGGTATATTATACATTTGTATATATTGGTATGCATGTGACTTTTTCTGTCTGTTGAAATAATTTAAAAGTAAATGTCAAGTGTTGAATGCGAGGAAATTGAATTCTATTTTTGTCTATTAATGTGCTGGACTGTTTCGTTTGGTATTGATGCATTTCATGTTTTGGTCTTGACAAGCGATTATCTATCGTAAATTCGAAAAGTTTCTTTTTATAAAACATTTACCAGTACAAAGCATGAATGTATCGATATAACTACCACCTTATTCACAGAAAAGACATTGTAGATAATATATACACTTGCTTAAACAAAAAATGTCCAACTGTTTTTCTTCAAGTCTTTGCCCTTATTTCAACAAAATGCATACATATCTACTATGCGCTTCGTTGTTGTCCAAAGCTTTCTTTCTCTGGACAAAAACTTCTCCTCTTGGTGTACCCTTTCATCCGTGTATTTGCCCGCACGCAGAGAGACCGCCTCTATGTATCCGTGTACACTTTTCCCAACTTCCCATCAAACTTTTCCTCCTCTCCTGAGCTCCTATCTCCTTATTATATCCTCAACTTCCATCTTTCCGTTTTTCTTTCCATTTCTAGCTTGATTTTGCAACCATGTATTTGTTGGCCAGCAACGGGAGAAGTAAGTTTTCTTCTTTTCCTTCCTGTTCAATAAAGCGGTTAGCGAAAAAGGCTTCTTGTATCCTTGGGAAAAGTTTACTGAGCGTCGTCAAGTGAAATGATTCTAGCGAAAGTCCGCCTGCACGTTGGGCAGCAACGCGAACGCGAAGTACGACTTTTTTGCCAATCAAGAATAAGGGTACGCGTTAGGACCGGTGAATGTCCTTTCACAACCCCGCATTCCACAGTGTCTGCGGTAGTTTGAACTTGATCCATCGGTTACAACAAGACTGCTTTGTTGCTTGGTTGATGGATCATCAAAATACTGACGTGAAAGCGCAGACTTGAGGCTCTTTCTCTCGCTAGGACATGTGCCGGACGTACATATTATAACCAACCATCTTTTGTGTATCCATCCATAGAAGATAAAATTAATATAGTACAACTGTTTCTAGTAAAACGTACTTAAATCCTATGACCGGCGGAACTCTTACGTTCCTGTAGGTGTAATGATGATGGTGGTCCTTTGATATCCTGTTTTTCTTTCACCGTATATTTTTTTATCCTGCCTCCACAATGTAATCACCCTAAAGGAGAAAAGGGTACGCACACACGTGGGGAAACGGTAAAAAAAGAAATTGGTGGAACGAGAGAAGAGAAGTGAGAGAATAAGGGTATATGGAGAAAAATTCAAGTGGAGCGGAAAAGAGAGAGAAGGCTAGAATAGTTTTTACTTTTATGGGGCTATCTGTCTTCCACTTTCTCTCTCTCACTCTCTTCCTCTTTTTACTTTTACATTGTACACGTAGGATTCTCTTCTTCTTTGATGAATTATTTTATTCCACGTTTGTTCTCCTTATTCTCTTGCTGCTGCTCTTTCAGCACACCGGTTCAACGTCTGCTGTTACACCGGAGCTATATAATATGTGTATATGGATGGACGCATGTGTGCGAGAGAGATCATAAAAACGTGCAATGCAATGGTGATTCTGACTAAAAGTATTCTTTTCCTTCCTTCCTTCTGAATATGAATTACTTGCATTTAGCAGACATTTTTGTAGTCTGTGCGAATGTTTGGTGGGATAGAAGGACGCATTTACAGACTATGCTTTCATTTTACAGAAAATTGTCTTCAGTATGCATGCATCCTTGATACAATTGAGTAGGTATATAGGTTATTTTTTACAACAATGCAAACTTGCTAAGGAACCTTACTCTTTATATCTGATCCACTTTAATAGCCAAAAGAATGTTGAGTCACGGGAAAAGGGTGAAAGGAGAAGAGACAAAAAGAAAGAGGAAGTTGAAATTTTTGTCACATTTAATGCATATATCACCTCGTCCCTTTTATTCTCTCTATCTATTGCTTTTTATACTCTTCTGTGTACAATAACGGTAAAATGTCCTCTATATATAGGCACGTATGTGTATGTGAGCACTAGTAGTGTATTCCTATGTCATAAATATTATCAGAGAAAAAGAAAAGTTTTATTTTTTTCTCTTCGTTACCACTGATGTTTCTGGCTCTGGTCGCTTTTACACAGTTTCGGCAGAACAACAAGGAGAATATTATGGCACTTTACTATACGGCTGTTGAGGGAGACAGAGAGAGAAAAAAAAAGAAAGGATGTGTTGATCTGAATGAAATATGGATGAAATGGTTTGGTCTAAAAACGAATGAGATAATGGTATGCTAAAAGTATAATAGGAGCATGGCGGAGAAGAAAAAGTTGCTGAAAGTAGTAATCTGATAATGGAGTAAAATGTTTTAGGGTTGGTCATGATGATCATGATGATGTGTGTGCCCTGCCCTTTTGTATATAAGTATGGCAATATGATTCCATGATTCCATTGTGATGATGGTTATTATTATGTGCATTTTGTTTTCCGAGAATATATGGTATGCGTAAGCCTTTTTTTATTATTTCTTCGTTTTTTATGTATTTATAGGCATCAGACTGAAGGCGGGGCGGCGAAAGCACAGAGTCCGACACCGAGTTTGGATCCTAGTGAGGCTGGAGATGAGTGCATGGTTTGTTCTGATGGACCCAGGGAACTTATCTTTGCTCCTTGTGGTCACTGCGTTACTTGCGAACATTGTGGGTCAAGGGTTAAGAAATGTCTGTTGTGCCGGGCCCCGGTTGTCAATCGATCTAAAGTAAGTGTATAAACTTAGCAGATATTTTGTTCTACACGCTGAAGCCAAAAAATGTTGACAAATGAAATATGGAGCATTTTGAATGGACACAACAAATTTTAATTTCGATATAAAAAATGACAAGAAGGATGGAGATAAGTTGTGAAAATAACGATGATAAATATTTTATGTCAGTACTGTTCTGCCAGCCGTCAATGTTTCTTGTCTTTTCTCTTTTTTTCTTATTATCATATTTTGTTTGATGTCGTTGCAGGTTGAGGAATGTTTGGTATGCTCCGATCAGAGAGCGTCTATCCTGTTCAAGCCATGTGGTCACATCTGTGCTTGTGCTAACTGTGCTAGTATCATGAAAAAATGTGTTACTTGCCGTTCTCCCATCGAAAGAATGAGCTCTGTGCTTGGCTCCGCTGGGAATTCATCTGGGCAACAGCAGCAGCAGAACGTTCTTGTTGGAGGAGTGTCAAAGCCTGCATCAAACCTTGTCGTGATAACGCCTCCAACAACAAGCCTTGTTCCAGCAGGCTCGACTAGCAATAACTGCAACAGTGTGAACAACAACAATGCTAACAACAATAATGCTAATGCGACATCCGTTGGAACTACTACCACCGTCACAAACACAACTGCAGCAGCAGTGGTCGGTGGTATCGGTGGAGGTGGTGCAGCTGTGTCCCCGTCTGTCAACAACACAGCTAATTCGAATGTGACTGCAGCTGTAACGGCTGCTGTAGCGTCCATGCACATAAGTGCTAATACGGCTGCTGCTGCCAACAACAGTAATGCCTCGCCGTTGGTCGCCACATCAAATATCTCGCCAGGTTTCCAAGATGCCAATCTTTTGAGCTCGCATCATCATCATGCGGCAGCAGCCGCCGCTACTGCTGTTGTTGTAGGGGGTGGAATAATGGGTGGAAGTAACAATGCTGGCTTATCGCCACCAGTGTCGCCAGACAACATTACGCATGCAAATAATGCTGCCCTCGCGGCAGCTCATGGATATAACAGTAATAATTCGCAGTTTCTAAACAACGGCACCAAGGACTACTCTGACGTGCAAAAACTGCAGCAACAACTAATGGACATTAAGGAACAGACAAGCTGTCCAGTTTGCATGGACAGACTAAGGAATTTGGTGAGTAGGACAAAATGACAAATTTTACAAAATATGAGTCAAAAGTAATTGTCTTATGAACGGTTTTTTTAATTGAAGGTTTTCCAATGCGGACATGCAACATGTCAAAGGTACTGTGCATTAATTATTATTATAATTATTATTATCTACACATTATTATCTTGTATTGTGCTGTCTACACATTTATTTGTTTTATTTATTTACAGTTGTGGGGATAGGCTCTCTGAATGCCCCATCTGCAGAAAGACAATCGACAGAAGGATTTTGCTTTATTAATGAATTATCGCCGTATGATCCACAGATTTTAAAGTTTCTTCGGTTTTGGTTTTTGAACGTCCCCTTAACGTGGGCTTAGCGGTAAGGTCGATCGTGGATCTATTCTATGCACGATTAAGTTAGTTCTAAAATAGCGAAAAATTAATAAAAATGAAACTGACTGTTTGATTAAATTTTGGTAGTCTGGTTGTTATTATGTACTATCAAATATATTATAATACAGCAGGGAAAGATGTACGTTTTAGCTGATGTAACAAGAATTTTATGTAGCCTATATATACAGCGAAAGTGTAGTGAAAATTATTGAAATCCTGAATTGATCCTATTGTGTCTCCTAAACTTAACGATGAAATTATATAAGATAATTTACTTCTCTTAATGATAAGTAACACACACAATTTAATTTACACAATAATGCTCATGCTGCTTTTTTACTGAATTATTGTATTATTATTCATTGTTGTTCATCTTTAGTGTTTAGTGTATATACCTTTGATTCCTTACGCGCAATACAACTGCCATTGATTTTCTTCCACCTTGTAAATGGTTTCTTGATTGTTTAGAAATACAACAAATCGATAGAATGTGAAGCAAGTCATCCCAATTACCAAATGCGCACGGAAAACTTTAAATTTACAATCATAATGTTTTATTTTGTATGTATTGATCTGGACTGTACTATTATTGTGTTTGTTATTTAAATAAAGGAATAAACAACAACTAGCACCTGCATTGCCCATTGTTTTAAAATTAAATATTCCCATTACATGATTTCCTATTTTAAGGAATCAGATTTAAAAGAAATCATTTTTATTCAATAATTTATCAATAAATATTGATATTCTTACCCATAGTTGATAGTTCGAAAGAAATC
This sequence comes from Coecobrya sp. COE2, assembly GCA_027743765.1. Taxonomy (NCBI): domain Eukaryota; kingdom Metazoa; phylum Arthropoda; class Collembola; order Entomobryomorpha; family Entomobryidae; genus Coecobrya; species Coecobrya sp. COE2. The sequence continues at coordinate 1,117 of JAHZMV010004001.1, read as the reverse complement.
TTATTGTGTTTAATTAAATCATCCCATCCCGACAGTAAAAATCAAATTTAATATTTTATCATGCCACCAGAGATCAGATTAATCTAAGAAAGAAATAAACGCACATCCAACTTCAAACTATGATAAACTTGTATGTATAATTGAAGTCTCTCATTTCCTAGTACCCGTTTTCATGCGGTTTTAACAGTTTTCTATTATTATTTTAACTAGGTACCTGCAACTTTAATTTTCTGTTGATTCCATAAATTTCTAAGCCCATAAATATGTTACTACATATGCAATTCGGTTTGGATTTAAAACTTTGAATGGGTATAGTGTTACCTGACCATAACTTTTGCGTATATGCGAACACAATAGACTTTTCAGAATTGTCAATTATTTGCCTTCTATTATTCTATTTTTACGTTTTATACCATTTCATTTTTGCTCGACGAATATAGCTAACAATTTTCCATGTTTTCTTAATTCTTATTCAACCTTTTTAAACCACGTTATTCTAATCACTTTCTCAATCTGCTCCAATATTGGCAACATTGTACTAATAATCATATTTAATTTTGGTGTTTTGGAATATATTATTGTTTGTATAATGCACTATTCAAAAATGAAAAATGTATGTGCAGTATTGACAAAATCAAAATTAATTAAGATTTTACATGTTCTTACATTTTCTCAGAAAAGAAAATGAAGCCACACAGTTCTAATAATAATGGTCAATGGATTATTCAATTAAGAGAAAAGTTGTTATGGCTCTGGAGTTCTAGGTAACATGCAATTTGCGAGATTCAGTTATTGTTGGATCAAGCACATGATATGAGTATTACTTACGGTTGAGTTTAATTCTTATTTTTATGACAACAGGCAACCCATAATTATTTATTTTCACCTATTTGATATGATTTAGCAATGAAAAGTACTAGATAAAATATGGTTTGTCTGTATCGAAATACATAGCATGTAAAGCTTTCTCCTCGTCATCCGGTTGTCTTTGTTGCCTTCGTCTGCATTAGTTTTGCCATGTATTTAAATATCCGTAAGATGGCATCATTGCTAGTTTATAGAAAGCTGTACTACTTTCTTTTCCGTAGTTAGTGGATACAAATGTATTTAATTAATG